>PVLD010016122.1:28780-46197 GCA_004027595.1 Dinomys branickii | reverse complement strand
GTGGAGAGCCGTTTGGAGATTTCTCAGCAAACTAGGTCTAGAGGTTCCATTCAAACCAGCTATTCCTCTTCTGGGTATTTTCCCAGAAGATCTGAAAACATCATATCACTCTGACATATGTGCACCCATGTTTATAGCAGCACAATTTGTAATAGCTAAAATGTGGAAGCAACCCAAATGCCCATCCACAGAAGACTGGGTTAAAAAACTGTGGCATTTTTATATAATGGAATATTATTCAGCTATAAAGAAAGACAGTTTTGGGGACTTTGTACGCAAGTGGTCAAAACTGGAGTCCATACTCATAAGTGAAATAAATCAGCGATACATGTGCAGGCAACGTATTGTATCACTGGTGTAAGAACCCGAGCGTGGGAATATAAACTAAGAGACATGAAGGAAATCTGTTCAAAAACAAAGAACAGATGGGACGAGGGAAAGGAGAAAAAAAAGAGACAAAAACGTATGTATGTATATATGAATATACATATAAGCAGGAGGGCTAACATGGTTCTACTATTGTATTATATCACTTAATGCTAAGGAATAATCGATGACGGGTTATTTAATCAATCTTGTATGTCTGTATGTGTTCTCCTGAACACACACTTCGAAGATATCAATATGCAAAGCAGCAACTATTGGTGGTTTTTTTGTTGTTGTTATTGTTGTTGTTTGCCTGTTTTGTTTTTTGTCTTTGGATTTTTGGTTTTTGTATTTTATCTGTTGTTGAGAAGATTAATTGTCTGACTAAATTTGCATGTCTGTATATGGGTTCATATATTTACACTTCTAAGATATCAATGGATAAAGCAATAACCACTCTTGAGACCATGACACCTTGTCTGTAGATTAGTTGTGACTGTACTATTTTTTATGCTAATTGATGTCTGTTTGTTCGTATGTTTTTGTACTTTTATTTTTTTTTAAATAAAAAAAAAGAAACTATGGCTATATAACGTAATACCTAAAAAGGTACTAAAGAATCTATTTAAAGAGACATTCAGAACTGCTATAGAACTGACAGGCTGTCCTAAAACAAATTACTATGGACAAGTCAAATGTTATTCTAAAAGATGTTTGAGTATTCCATAGGAAAGCAGGAAAGAGAAAACAGAAATAAAACCAGAGAGAACAAAAAGATAACAAAAACAAGTGAGGGCCAGGCATAATGGCACACACCTGTAATCCCAGCACTTAGGAGGCTGAGGAAGGAGGATCACCTTGTCTTTGAGGCCAACCTACATTGTGATTTGAAGGCCAATCTGGACTACATAGGAAACCCTGTCTTTTTTATTTTATTTTATTTTAAAAGTATAAAAACAAAAAGATATTAACAAACAGACACAAAGTAGCATAAGAATAGTACAATCAAATCTGAGTTACAGATAAGGTGACAGGGAATCAACAATGGTTGTTGCATTACATATTGATAACTTCTAAGTGTATATTCAGGAAAACAGATATAGATATGCAAAATTGATCAGACAATTAATCATCAACTATTCCTTACAATAAAGTGACCTAAGTCAGTAGTACAACTTCTTTTTAAAGTGTGAAAGTAAAAGAACTACATCAACAACAACAGAAAAAGAAAGAAAAGAAAAAAAAACCCAAAACGAAAAGCATTAACAAAGAGACACAAAGTAGCTCAATAACCATATAATCAGAATTGAATTATAGACAAAGCAACAGAAAACCAACAATAGTTGTTGCATTGCATATTGATATCTTCAAAATGTATGCTCTGGAGGAAACCCTGTCTTAAAAAGCAAAAAAATAAATAAGAAAGTTAAGACTTAGTACATCATAATTACGTTAAGCATAAATGCTCTAAATACACCAACTAAAAGCCAAATTATCCGAATGGATTGAAGAAGCATGACTCATTTGCATACAATATACAGAAATTCTAAATAAGTGATTTATACATATTGAAAGTAAAACAATAGAAAAAGTTATACTGTGCAAACATTAATCAAAAGAAAGTAGGAGATACTAGATAGTTTAGTTTATTATAGACATTAAAGTGGTTTTCAGAGCAAAAAAATGTCCTTCAAGGACCTTGCATTATGATAAAAAGATGAATCCATCTAGAAGACATAGCAATCCTAGACAGGTATGCAGTAAACAATAGAGACACAAATATATAAAGCAAGAACTAACAGAAGTTAAAGGAGAAATAGACAAATCTACACAGTTCCATTTGGAGACTTCAATCTCTCTCCTCTCTGTGTCTGTCTCCATCTCTCTCCCTCGCTCCCTCTCCATTTCCATCTCTGTCTCTCTCCTCAACCCCATCTCTCCACTTGATAGAACTGAACAGATAGAACTGAAAGTTAGCCAGGACACAGAACAATATAACACTATAGAACAAACATCAGCAAATCTAAAAGAACTGGATTCATGCTAAGTTCTCTTGCCACAATGAAACAGATCTAAAGAAGTGCTGGAAGGATGTCTGTAGTACTAAACCCATACAGAAAACAGAAAGATGGCTGTTGAGGTAGCTCAGTGGTACAGCTCTTGCCTGGCATATGAGGGCCTTGGGTTTGATCCTCAGTACACTCAACCCCCAAATCTTAAATCAGTAACCTAAGGTTTCACCTCAAGAACCTAAAAAAGAGGAAACTAGACCCAAAGCAAGCAGAGAGAAGGAAATATGATAATAGTTGACTAACATATCTTATGGCCATAGATGCAAAAATCCTTTAAAAAGATTTACAAGTAGAATCCAGCAATATATCAAAAGAATGATAGTCTAGGAATTATTCTGGGAATACATTCTAAATCAATAGGTACCACTAAATAAATTAAGTTAAAGAAAAACAGTCTCATGATATTATCAATTAATGCAGAAAATATTAGATGAAATTCAGAATGCTTATGATAAGAAACTCAGGAAAATAAAGAGAATAAAGAACAACTTCCAATTCAATGTGGTGGCACACTCCTGTAATCCCAGAACTTGGGAGACTGAGGCAGGAGCATGGACTGCCCGGTGAGTTCAATACCAGCATGGACTGCACAGTGAGTTCAAGGCCAGCCTTTGGGACCCTGTCTAAAGAGAGAGAGAGAATTCCTAAGCTTGAGGAAACCCATCAGAATGGCTGCTTTTCACCAGAGCTTAATGGTGAAAGACTGAATGGTTTCCCTATAAGCCTGGAAATAAGGCAGAGAGTTCTCTGGGGTCCTTTTTGCAAGGGCATCAATCTCAGGAGTACTCAAGCTGCATTACCTAATCATCACCCAGAGGTCCCCTCTCCTAACACTGATACTTTGGGGTTAAGGTTTTAATGTATGACTTTCAGGGGGGAGACACAGACTTTCAGTCTACTGCACAATTTTCAGTTCTTGCAATTGCATGAGAATCTATAATTATCTCAATATAAGAAAAGTACATAAAAAGAAAAGTTATCTTTTTAAAAAAATTAATCAATTAATTTTATTGGTACATTTTAAAGGTACATAATTATCACATTCCATTGTCCATTTTAAAATTCTCTTAAGTTTCTTTAAACCTTTATATAATTTTACAAAAAAGCACAGAGCTTACTTCAAACGTGGTCTTCTCTCTTTACCTGCCTCTCCTGTCATGTTTTTGCCCAGTCCCTCCCCGCCCTTAAGTGTTGTTCTTAACAGCCTTCTGTGGCAAAAATAAACAACAGACAATGTCTGTAGATGAATGATAGATTTGGAAAAATATCAGTAATGTAGATGGCAGTTAAAATCTTTAATATTCCAAAAGATCTTACAAATTTATGAGAAAAAGACCAACTACTCAACAAAAAGATACGTGTGTGGTGGGGGAATTGGAAGAGATGGAGTCACAGAACAGCAAAGTTTGTTTATTTATTTCTAATTGGTTTTGGAGACTCAGTCTCACAATGGAGCCCAGGCTGGCCTTGAACTTTCATTTCTTGCTGTGGAAATGTAAACTATACTCAGCAATTGGGCCACATGTATTATAAATAAGAATATACCTTTTAAAAATCCTCTGAGCCGTGCACATAGGACTTGTGCACTTCACTCTTTGTAAATTACTGAATCAAAGTAGCCAACATTTAGAAATACAGCCATTCTTGCCTAGGAGAACCTTCCAGACAATCTGTCTCATGAACTACACCACATGGACATGGATCCAGAGGTGTTTACTACAGTGCTGGTTTTTCTACTCAAAGAAACTGGGCATAAAGGCAGTGCCCAATATGGAGGGGTGCTCGAATGTGCTTTAACTACACCAGGGAATATTGCACAGCCATTAAAAATCAAGAGTATTGTGAATGACTTGGTGATAGTTCTCCAGAGTATACTGAGAAATGCTAGAAGACAAAATTTGGTACCAGGAGTGGAGTTGTTGCTGTAACTATACCTGACCATATGGTTCAAGAGCCTTTGGAAATGGCTTGTGGGAAGAATTTTGAAAGGTTCAGAGATGACGCCTGAACGGGATGCGCTGGAATGCCTTCGGCTGTTCTGTATGGGAGATTCTGGTCAGAGTTCGGAAGATCAGAAGGCCAATAGAAATACTGCCAGTAAAGACTGGGTTTGGAAGGTTTCTGTTGGGAAGGACTGCATTGGCTGTTGGACTCCAGATGATGTATGTTATGGCTTGGCAGAAAGTTTGTCTGCATTTTGCTCATGTCCAGAGACTTTGCCTAAGACTGAGATTAAGGGCAGCAGTGAACTGATTAATCTGGCAAAAGAAATTTCAAGGCAGTCGAATATTGGGGCAGTGGCATGGCTATTGTTGGCAGCTTTTAGCCAGATCTATATTGAGAATCAAGAGCAAAGAGCCCAGCAGGATAATTTAAAATGTTGTGAGTCTGGGCAGAAAGGAAGCTCCAGTAAAGCTCTGGACTGCAAAGATAACACTGAAGTGATCTCTATTGCTCTGAAGGAACAAGAGAATGGAAAAGATGACCTGCAGGCATCACAAGCAGCAAGTCTCCACCCTTTACAGCCTGAAAACTGTAAAGGTGAGAGACCTTGCCTTGAGAAGGAAGCCAAAGAGTGCCATGTTCCAGAATGGTGGCGGCGGCCACACCAGGTTCCAGAATGGAGATGGCATAGAAAATTTGCTCCTCAGAATTGGATTCATTGTGGTCAGCGATCCAGGCACTCGACCCCTATGGCCAAGAGAGAAGAAAGTTTGGCTACTGCTCCAGGTGGCAGCAGACCTTGGCATCATCCACGTGGCCCTGGCTTTAGGTGCAAGGAAAATGCAAGAGTTCTGAGGTTAAAGAGGTTTCCACCCAGATTTCAGAAGGCCTGGGAGGCCAGGCAGTGTGCCCCTGAGAGAGCAGTATGTGAGGCTGTAAGTGTAAAGCAGAAGGTGCCCTGGAGACCTCAAAAGTCTAGAAAAGACAGGAGCGTGGATCATCTGAGAAAAGCTGCAACTGGGGAGCAAAGGAGACCCAAGAGAGAAGCTGTGAAGGCTGTAACCACCAGAAGTGCCATAGGGGTGGATTCATGCAAGCCCTTTGGAGCTTACAATGTGCCACAAGTTGCTTCAGTTGCTGGATGTGGAATTACAGGACACAATGTTAGCCCTGCTGGATTTTGGACTTGCTTTGGTCCCAATGCTCTATATTACCCTGTTGGAGCCTTTTGGAATGGTAATGTTTATTCTGTGCCTTTAAATGTTGGAAGTGTTTAATTTTCATTTGTATGAGGACAAAATGTTATGGTCCTAATATAAGCATGTCTTTGTATCTGGAAACTGGTTTAAGGAAATGTGTCTGTTTCCCAAGTTGACAAGGGGTGGAATGTTATGGTTGATACATTGTGTCAACTTGGGGAATCTGGAGGTTTAGCTGAGTGACTCAGGAGGAAGCTGGGGTGCTTACTTTGTAAACATCCTGAGCCTGTGGAAGAGGAGGGCATGGAGATTGTGTGAGAGCTACACACCCCCTGGGTGGGGGTAGGTTGTTTACAATGTAGGGAAGAAAAGGAGGCTGCTTGCAGCCATTCCTCCCTTTTGGCTGGTTGGTTTTGCTGTGCTCAGCTGCCCTGAACTGTTTGCCCTCTGCCATGTGCCACTTTGCCTCTGAAGCAGCCAAGTATGGACTGAAACCTCCACAAACTGTAAGCTAAATAAACCTTTCCTTCCTTCATTTTGGGCGTTGGGTATTTTTTCTCAACAATGAGAGAAAAGTAACCAAGACCTAGAACATAGAGAAGCAGGTATATTGTGGTCCTGTTTTTTAAAGTTATTGTCAAGGAACCCTGTGTGTCCCTTTGTATGTGCACATCCATGGGTGTAGTCATTGCTTAGTGTCATTTGGGGATCAATTCCAGGACCCCCATGGGTACCAAAATCCATCCACACTCAAGTTCCTTTTGTGAAATGGCACAGTAGGTGCAGATTCTTCTCGGAGGCTCTAACTCCTCTTCAGATGACTTATAACACCTCCTCCGATGTGAATGAGAAATAAAGAGTCATTTGGTGGCATTATTTAGGGCATCATAACAAGAAAAGGAGTGTTCATGCTTAGGAGAGATTCAGGTTTTTGTCTGAATAGTTTTGATCTATAGTTTGTTGACTCCATAGATGATGCATGAGAGAGCGAGCTGAGCATTTTCCTGGCCTGGCCCCAGTTCCCCTGGGCATCCACCCCCACAATTCCGAGAGGGGACCCGGGAATCCAAGTTCATGAACCTTCCTGGGCAGCGCAGGAAAGTCTGTGTGAACCCCGCCCACTTCCTTGCGGATGCAGCACGACAGTTTCTGTGCCTCAGTGTCGCGCACAAGCAGCGGAGGACTCTGGAGTGGAATCGTGTTGCTAAACTGCGTACCCACCACGCTCTCCGGCAGCATCTGTTGTCGACATTTCCTTATGGAGCCATCCGCTTACCCGACCCCCTTTTAAAATACATCGAGTTTCTATTTAAAGTTGTTTTCAAACGTTTTGGAACACTGCGGGGTAATGATATAATGAGCATATGCGATGTCTGCTGAGTGTGGCTCATGGTGAGCACTGTAAACATCGGAGGGGTGACGGGGGGGGCGGTGAGGGACCGAGGCCAGGGCTGGGACCAGCAACTGGGGAGGTGGGGGTGCACCTGCCTCTTCCCACAAGCCCCTCGCACAGGAGGTGTCTTCCTTATGGTCTGTTCTCATGGAGGGCCCTGAGACACAGGATTCAGAAACTCTCAGAGCTGGGATAATGCATCTGTGGCTAAAGGCTTAGCTATCAGAAAGGCCCCAAGAGCTAAATGTGAGACTCAGTGTTGTACCCAGACTTCTCAGGCACGGAGCTGAGATGCTTCAACAGAAATGCTTCTCTGTTAATTAATAGAATTTCAGTTGCCACATTCATTACCATTATTATTATTATTTTGTCTTTTTGAGACAGGGTCTCACTATGCAGTTCAGGCTGGCCTTGAGCTCACTTTGTAGCCCAGGCTGGCCTCAAACTCATAACGATCCTCCTGCCTCAGCCTCCCAAGTGCTGGGATTACAGGCGTGTGCCACCACACCCAGCTTTCACATTCATCACTTTAAAATTCTTTGTGGTTAATTGAATTTACCCCCAAATGGGGGATGGATACGATGAGACTATGTTACAGACACTGAACCCCGCATGTGAAACTGCGGGGAGGCAGGTAAGAAGAGTGAGGGGAGGCAGCATTGACCAGAGTGTGCTGTGTGCACGCATGGGTCTGCCAGAGTGAAACCCATTCGTCCCTATAACCAATATGCACTCATAAAAAAGGTGTGGAAAAACTTTGAATTTACCCCCAAATTAATGAACTCAATTAGTACTCCTAAAGGAATGGGGAAGAGGCAAGACAGGATGGAACAACAAACTCTCTGGTTAGCGCTTCTCATACTGCGCACAAATCACAGGGGATCTCCTTATGATGAGATGACCACCCTGCAGGGGTGGGCTGAGAGCCCAAGTCTTGAACAGGCTGCAGTCTGTAGCATGAGTTTTAGACTGGAATCATTTACACATGGCTTTTATAGTTGTGTTTTGCCTGAAGGACCTCCTGACCAGAGGATTCAACTGATCAACTTTTTTAGTTGCTGGTTGTTCTGGTGATCACATTTTGTCTGACAACTGCCTTGCCCATCACACTGAGTTCATTGTTTGTAGATACTGTGCCTTATTAAATTTTATGCCCTTAGCACTCAATTCTCAGTAGGTATTTAAAAGGCATGTGGGAGAATAAGGGACTAATGAAATACATTATGGTTGATTCATCCTGCCGAATATCATGTAGCATTAAAAAAACAAAACTCAAGGCAGATTTCTCTGCATTGCTGCCCAACGAGGATCAACTTATCCAGCCCCAGGGGAATGTGGAATTAGGAAGAACTTGCTGGAAGTCAGATCCAGTGGGGTGGAGACTGTGTCACACGGAGTCACCCAGAGGGATCCCTCCCAGAGGTGCTGGTCTCAGGTCCAGGGGCCTGCGAATCTGTATGTCAAGATGTCCTACAAACACTGCTTGAAGATTATTGCAGAGAGAAACTCCCTGTACAAATTCCTGCCAGATGGCCCACCAGAGCTTAGTTCACACCTTCCTTGGCAGGCTGTGCAAATAACTAGATGATTCTGAATATTAGGAAGTGATTTGATATATGTAGTTCAAACCAGTATTCAGGGAACAATTCCCCCTTGTTCTGAGTTCTATATGAGACCATACCCTACTATTTATGACTAAAGGGGGCAACAATTTTCACATCTGCCTTTGACCTCCTCTTCCTTGGAGAGCTTTACTACTTCTTTCTAGAGCATGGTTTTCAGATATTTCATCACCCTGGGAGCTGCTTCTGGCAACTAACTCCAGTTTCTCAGCATCCTTCATGGGAATACGGTGCTCCGAATGGATGCCAGTGTTTTGAGTTGCAGAGCTGCAGAGCGTAAGGTTGCTGTGAGTCGCTAGAGTCAGATTTTACAGCTATTAATGTGGCCACTGATTACCTCATTTCACTTCAGTCTTATCTTTGAACCCCATCATTACTGATGGTTCACTTTTCTCTTGGAACCAAGTGTCCCTTCCCTGTGAGGTCTTTCCTTTGGACCTTGTAATTCAGGTCTTCCACTGATACACTAAATAATAGACTCCTTTTTTGGTTTTGTTTTTTTCTGAGATAGGGTCTCACCGTATAGTTTAGGCTGCCCCTGAACTCAATATATACCCCAGGTTGACCTTGAACTTGTGGCAATCCTCCTGCCTTAGCCTCCTGAGTGCTGGGATTACAGGCATGCGGCACCATGCCTGGCTCAATATTAGATGGTTAACCATGTGTTGAATTAATAAATCGTTGGATGAATGAATTTTGAGGGGGTTTTTCTTCATGTTATGGAATTTTGGCGAAGTCATAAATGTGAAATGAGTTGTGAAAGTTATCTCCACTTTCCCAAGTGTGGGACTAGAATGGAACAGACACAGTGTGGTTATTCCCATTCCAAGGTATGCCACACTTAGCAGGAAGTGTTAGAACAGGTCCAGTGGCCTTCAAGTCCTCCTACTGCCAGTCTTCACGAGAAGAATATATTTGAAAGGATTACTGAAAAGTCACTGGGAAAGGAGAACACAGCCTAGTGGGGTTACTGTTTTTTTTTTTTCTTTTTCTTCTTTTTCCTTTTGGTACTAGGAATTAAATTGAGGACCTTGAGTGTGCCAGGCAGGCCTTGTGCTGCTGAGCTGTATCCTTGGCCCTGTGATGTTTCTTTTCTCCATAGTCCTTTTTACCCTCCTCCAAATCCTAGTGAGCTGCTGGTTTCTTGGATTCCTGTGGTCCTTTGGTCAGGTCAGCCATTCATTCATTCATGCATTCATTCAACCTCTAATTGATTCTGGCTTTGCACCTTAGCATCCTCAGTGACTAATCTAAGCCCTTGACATCCAGGAGCTTGCTTGGCTCTTGGAAGAGGATGGGAATCTGCTGACTTCTGATGGATGGATCAGACCTAAGCTGGGAGGGAAGAGGGGACTTGTGCAAGGTAAGCATACTGTCCCTTGGAGGTCAGGCTTCCCGTTGCCCTACTAGAGCACTGTTTTTCTTATTCATTCTTTCATTAACCAGAAATATGTATTGAGCACCTGCCTACTTTCAGGTAATCTGCTTGGCAGGACATTTGTTTGAGGACTTCCCAAATGGGGAAGCATAAAAAGCGTCTGTCTGATTTTCCCAGACATTCAGGTGGCAATGGGTGACATGGCTCAGCTGCTCGGGGACCTGTATTTTCACACTGCTCTGCCTTCCTCAGTTGCTCTCTAGTGCTCTGTTGGCTTCAGATTGAACCTGGAAAGCAGGTCAGGGCCTCACTGTGGCGGTGTTCCTGGAACTCACCCGGGGACATGAGAAAGGGTCCGTGGCAGTTACAGTGTCCCCAGTCCCCAATTCTGGGAGTTTGGGGTTGAATTATTGGGTAGAGTTGTGATGTTTGGACTTATTGTTCCAAAACACTACTTGTTTATCTGAAATTCAAATTTAGCTGGGTGTCCTGTATTTTAATTTGTCAGTCTTGCAGGCAAGCTCAGGAAAGGCGCTCTCTGGCCTAAGAAAGGCTGAGTCTCAGCTCTTGGGTTTCCAAGAAGCGTCTGGCCCTGCCCATCTCCTTTTAGCTCTAGGGTTGAGGCCCAGATGCTTGCTTTTGACTCTGCTCACCTCGCCGCTACGGAGCAGCAGGAGCTGCATCCTCCCTCACTGTGGAGCCATTGAAGGGAGGACCAGGACCTGATCCAGGTTCTGCACCAGAGTCTGCCAGCAACAGGTTCTGCAGCCTTGCATGAGGTTTTTCCTATTAAGAAATAAGAGGGTTGAGGATTCCTCGGAGTCTTCACACATAGCAACATGGGTTTAGCTTCAGAGGCGACCAGTACAGGAGCATTAGGTGCTGTGTCCACTCTGTACCCCCTCAAGACTCTGCATGTGTGCGTGTGTGTGTGTGCGCGTGTGCGTGTGTGCGTCCACGTGGGCACTGAGGTATGGACGAATACGGGACCCCACACCGCCTGAGAAGATGCAGGAAATGGCTTGTGAAGGGCTGCCGTGAGTTTTGACTTTAGAGTGCAGAAACAACTCCTGCGCTGACGGCGGCGGCAGCGGGGCCTGGAGGAGGAGGGAAGCGCCTCCCTATTCCTTTCTCGGTTCACTGTGCCCGGAATGACTCCAGTTCGATTCGTCCCTCCTCACCCCCTGGAGGAAACAAAGGTTCTTCCTTCTGTTCCTGGCGTGCGGCAGCCTGGCAGAAGGGAACAAAGACGCAGCGGCTGGCTGTTGAGTTGAGCTTGAAAAGATCCAGGCACAGGGGTCCTGGTCCTGAGGCTCAGGTCGCAGGCCCCATCTAGGAGGCTGCTCCCGGCTATTCACTCGCTCAGTCTTGTTCTGGAACAGAGCACGAAGGAGCAGAAGAGCCATACAGCACCCGCGGGGAAGCCAGAAAAACAGCTGCAGCAACAGGGGAGAACAACCACATCAGGCACGTGTTGCTTTTGTGCCTAACCCTAGGATCGGGGGCATTTTACAGGACAGACAGAAGGACTAACTGCGAGGGGTTGAACAAAGTTCACACCAGCGCTGGACAACAAAGGGCTGCCTGGAAGGACAGCGCATCCAGAGGCCCAGCTGCCTGTTGCTCTGAAGCGGAACAGTTCTGTTTCTTGGTTTTAGGAGAGCTGTTGATATGGATCATTATCTTAGCCTGTTTGTGCTGCTATAATAAAACGCCATAGACTGGGTAATTTGTAAACAATAGAAATTTATTTCTTACCGTCCTAGAGGTTGGCAAGCCTAAGACGAAGGTCTGGCAGGTCCAGTGTCTGCTTCCAAGATGGAGGCACAGGTGCAGGGTCCGGAGGGCAAACCCTCCCCCTCAGCCCTTTTCCAGGCCTCAGTCCCACCCACGGGGGCTCTGTCCTCACGACTTCCTCACCTCCAACAGGCCACACCTCAGGGTAATTTGCATCTCTGATTAAGTCTCAGCGTATGAATTTGGGGGACATATTCAGACCACAGCATCAGGGGCCACTGGAGTCGTGCCACTCTGATCTCCAGGGACCCCTTTACTAGCTTTCTCTGCATAGCCTCAGCTCTGTGCGCCTCACTGTTAACATTGGTATCTGCGTCTTTTGGAAGATTATCTAAGGTGGTGGAGCCAGCTTGCCTAACAGCAAACCAGGGAGGGCTGTGAGCTTCCGGCCCTTTTCATCAAACTCCTCCCTTCCTAGCCCAGAACAAGTGAGGAAGTGCAGGTGGCCTTGTAGTTTGTACTCCAGAGCTTCCCAGAAGAGCAGGCCGAGTCTGGGGCTGCACCCGCAGGGCTCCTTGCAGGGCTGCTTCCCCACCCACATCCTGCTTCCTCCATTTGCTTACTGGCTTCCCCTAATATGGTTAATATCGAATTCATTAAGGAATTTATTGTTCCGTGACTGACCACTTACACCCGAATCTGTGTCTCAGGGTCAGATTCTGATAGCGGGCCAACTCCTAGTTTGAGTCCAGGAATTCGTTCCAGTCAACAGCTTAAACCCTCAGGAATAAAGGAAGTCAGCTGCAACCACCCATGCCCCGAAGCAGGATTGTAATTTAGAAAAGGCCCTGGTTCTCCGCGGGCGGCGGGAGAAGGGTGGGTGTTAGGAGCAGGGTGCCTTGGAATCGGCATCATCATCGCTGGTGTTTGTGTCTTCACTTGGAAATCTTTGAGATGTCTGACATGAGAGACTAAATTTGGGACCAAGAACGTATGTCTAAGGCTGACACCCGTGGTCGTGTTCTACTTCCTTCTTTTTCTCTGTAACTTGTGTATATTTAAGGTGTGGTTGATATATATATATATATATATATATATCACCCTGGCTATGAGGTAAATTAAAATAATACATATAACATAGCATTTGCTCCCATGGTTGCCTGTGCCTCTGTGTGTATGTGTGTGTGTGTGTGTGTAGCGTATACATACACAAAATCTATTCTCTTCACCAATTCTCAACATACAGCGCATTATTACCTGCAGTCACCTTATCACCTGTCAGGTCTATAGGTTTACTCATGTTAACGTGGCTACAGCTTTGTCCCTCGGGCCCCGCAGCGCCTGGTTTCTCCCCCCGCCCCATCACGGTACCCGCGGCTCCGATCTTTATTTCTCAGTATTCACACGTCCCACTTCTGACCCTGAATAGCAGTATGACCTGCGGTGAGTTACTGAACCTCTCTGAGCCTTGGTTTCCGCACCCATGAAATGGAGCCAGCACTGGCTCTACCTCAAGGGGACGAGGACATGAGAGGGACCTATGAGCCACTGTATGTTCCACTGGTGCTCGCGCCGCAGTGCTAACATAACACGGAAGCCTGTCCCCTCTCACCAGGATGTCTTTCCAAGAAGGGACATGCCACCTGCTAAATAATGCAGCCAGCCTGGGAATTCTGCAAAGGTTGCCATGGCAACCGTATTTTTAAAAGTCACTAAACTGGCAACGAACATGAAGTTGGAAGTATGTGGAAACAAGAAGTGATGAGGACGACATAAATAACCTTGTAAAAAAGAGGGAGGGGCTCAGACTATGCGGGGCCGCAGAGCAGCACGTATTACAGGCGGGATAAATGCATGTGCCGAGGGGGCAGGAGTCTGCACTGCTGGGACAGGATGAGAGGTGTGAGTTGGAGTGGACATTGCTGTGGCTGTGGCTGTGGCCTTCCGTGTCAGGGCTGCCTGAGTCCTTCTGCCGCTTGTTGGGCATCCCTGGAAGGAGAGGAGGGACCATGTCCCTCCACTGTCCCTGGCGATGGGGCCAGAGGCTCTGCCTTGGGCTTTTCATCCCTGGTTCTTCCTCCCTTTTGCTTCTGTCCTGCCTACCTGTGTCTCCACAGGGAGCTCCCTGGAGGGGACACAGGCCCTCACTGTCCCCTTACCATCGTTCCCAGGAACTCCTGACATATGAGAAGTACTGGGTGTCCCTGGTCTTTGCCCCCTACTCCTAGAGCTGGAAGGAAGTGGGAGACACACCCACTCACAGCTGGGTAGCAGAACAGCAGTGGCTCCATAGAAGCCACGCTGCCTGTGGGACAAGTCAGGAAGGACGTCAGGAACCCCTGCCAAGACGCCAGAGGCTGGACCAGACTGGAGCTGTGCACCCGCAGGAGAATCCAAGCGCCTGCCGCAGCTCAGCTGCTTGTTTTGTTCACACCTCCCCTCCCGGGATGTGTTCTCTGCCCTGCTCTGTACCCCAGAGGGTGACCTGTGGGTGGCATGTTGCAGGCTCCCCTGCCACTGGATT
The DNA here is from genome assembly GCA_004027595.1 of Dinomys branickii. Taxonomy (NCBI): domain Eukaryota; kingdom Metazoa; phylum Chordata; class Mammalia; order Rodentia; family Dinomyidae; genus Dinomys; species Dinomys branickii. Next base: position 31,962 of record PVLD010016122.1, on the reverse strand, counting down.
GTGGCTGGGCTTGACCGGCGGCAGGGCCTGAGACTGGAGAGGGCTGCCTTCCTCCCCTGCTTTACAGGGAGCACTGTCCCCCCAGGAGGGGGCCCTTCTTCCTGGCTCCAGCTTTCACTGATCTCCTGGGCTCCTCTCTCTCCCTCACTTTCAGCCCAAGGGCAGGATGCTGCCCTCTGCTTTGGTCTCCGAGAGCCGGGTCACCCCTTGGGGGCCCCCTGAGCCCTGCCCATGCTGCTGTAAGTAGCACCTTCACTCAAGTCTCACTGGGACTGGTAGGGTTGAATTCATGTCTTGCTAAGACCCCAAATGGCACAAGGAGAAAGAGAAAAGGCAGCAAACGTTCTGATCTGGGTGGGGTTTGTTTGCTGAGACAGCAGGGATACAGGTTGGCACAGGGGAAGGAGAGAGGGATAAACTGGGGAGCTGCAAGACAGAGCCCAGTGACCAAGTCCCACAGCAGAGCTGCATCTCACAGGTCTGAATGATGGTCACTGTCACTGATCTGTGGTGGGGCTGCAACAGGAACCAGCCTTCGGTGAGGCTAAGGGTGGGGACTCTGGGCGGTAGAGTTTCTCCCTAGAGTGAATCCTCTGCACCCAGCAGGCTCTGTCCAAGTGGGGAGGGAAACTCTAAGCTGGGCGCAAGGTCAGATCCAGCCAAGCACTTGGTCATGACAGCCAATTCCACCAGACAAACTGAGATGGGCAGTGAAGTGGGAGGGCCAAGGACGTGGGGACTATCTTAATTACTCATTGCTGAGATGAAATACCTGACACCTAAAGTTAAAGGAGGAAAAGTTTGTTGTAACTTACAGTTTATAGAGGTTTCAGTCCAAAGGCAACTGGCTCTAGGGCAGCGAGGCATGGCAGAGGGGCATCGCAGAGGAGAAACAGCTCTTTGCAGGCAGAAGGTAGCAAAAGCAGCAAAGTCATGAAGCAGCAAGTCACGACCCTCTTTCTGTCCCTTATATTCTACCCAGGCTACCAGTCCTTAGGGTGGGTAGCACTCACACCCACAGTAGGCCTTCCCATTATCCATGCCAGAATAATGCCAATTGGTGGATCAATTTAGTAACCAGACCCTAGATCCCAGCACCATACACTTAATCCCAGCATCACTTACTTAAACTGCATCACATTCTAGAGCCAACCACTTCTGAAAAGCACCACCTATGAATGCATGAGGCCTTGAAGGGAGAACACATCTCCCTAGGGAACACACCTAGACACAAGCCGCAACAGGAACTGAGTGAGGATGAGCTGAAAGCAGGTAGGAGTGGCCAATAGGTCACCTGCAATAGACATGGGGTCCCAGAGCCTCAGCCATGGGTTCTGCAGCTTTGGCCTGCTCTTTGACGTGAGAGAAAGGAGGGCTGATTAAGACACCTGAAAGCAGTGTCTCTGGCACAGGAAGGGCAGCGCCAACAAATGTTTGGGAAGTGACTTGCTGGTGTGTTCTGCATGATGAAAGTTCTAGAAGGCTGCATTCTTTCTAGTCCAGGATGAGAAGGGTGTGTGGTTTTCTCTCCTTTGTTCTATAGGAGCACTATAGAAGAGATGAGTTGTAACTTCCAAGTTTTCAAATAGGGGTGAAACCATTCTCTTTATTGCTATGGTCTGAATGTCTTCATCCAAACTCATGCTGGACTCTGAACCCAACTGTGAAGTACAGAACTGAGAGGTAGGACTGGGCAGGTCCATTAAGAGGTGAGAAGGACCCTGTCCTCGTGCATGGATTAATCCATTACTGAGCTAAAGGGTTAATGAGTCCAAGCATCATCTTGAGTGGTTGGTGCTAGGATCCAGTTTAGCTGCTTCTCTTGTGTGTGCATCTTGCTGTGTGATGCCCCGGTCTGCTCTAGGTCTATGCAGACACCCCACCAATAAGCAGACACTCCCCAGATGTACCCCTTCCCCAACCTTGGGTTTTTTGGCCTCCAGAACAGAAGAAAGAAATTTCTTTTTTTTTTTTTCCTTCAAATTACCCAGTCTCTGGTATTCCATTACAGCAACAGCAAATGGTCTAAGACAGTAATATTTGACTGGGCATGGCTCATCTCCCATGGACCAGCTTCTAGCGTTGTGGTCATCAACAGGAGAGTTTCTCTCAGGTCCTTCATGAGGTGCTTATGAAGGAGTCAGGAGTCAAGTCGTCATGCTCCTAGCTCAACTTTTCCTTTCTCTGCTTCTGCTGACCTGGGAACACCTGGATCCTCTTCTCCCTGCAGCCCTGGACATTGCCACCTCTCTCCAGGTACCAGCACAGGGCCAGAGTGGGGAGACCACAGTTCCCTCTCCTTTTTTGGGCCCTCCACCGTTTAGCACCTCCACTGCAGACTGTAGGGTTAGGTAGGAAGGTAGACAGGTTTTCATAGAAAGAGCTCAGTGTGAAAAATCTCACTTATTCCTCTTCAAGAGTGAAACAGCTCTTGAAGTTTGATTTTCATGTTTTGGAGAAAACTTCATTTTTACTTCTCACATGTACACACATCTGGGTCTGGGCTTTCCATTCTTTGTGTTGATCTGTCTGTGCTTCCCTAAATATCTCACTGTTTTAGTTACTACAGATTTATGATAAATACTGGTACCTGGCAGAATAACTCCCTTGTTTAAAAATCTGCCTTGGCCTGAATTTTGGGATCAAATCATCAGGTTCTCTATTGACTTTTGTTTCTCGATCTTGCAGCCGACCGCTGCGCTGCACTCTCTAATTAGCTCTATTTGTTCTTACTACACAGAATGGGTTCTTCTTTTCTGAGTCTTACACGATTTCCCTCTTATCTCACTATGCTGACTTCTACTCTGGGTGGGAAGGAAGGGACGGCTGCAGATATTTGTGTCTTGTTCTTGCCTTTGGGGGGACTCTGCTCATCTTGGTGGAAACTCCACTGCTCACCCGAAGGCTTTGCCTCACCACCATCCACTGCTCGCCCCCTGGTCCTGCTTTCCTTGGTGCTAAGAGGCTCTGTCTATGAGGATACCCTGGTGACTCAGGCAGGACAGTGGGAGGCAGCTTTTGACATTCTGGGCCCCAGAGGGCAGCCCAGGGTAAGCTCTTCCTCCCAGGTCTTCTCCGTTCTGCGTATCTTGTGTCAGGCCTCTTCCTCCTTCACACTTTCCAGTGGGTGGTGCAGAAAGGAGTGAGAAGCCACATGACTGCTCCCTCCCTCTCTCTTTCCT
>PVLD010016122.1:0-28680 GCA_004027595.1 Dinomys branickii | reverse complement strand
GGACCACAGAGGTATGAAACTGCGCTGGCTGTTACAGCTGTTCCCTTGAATCCGCAAAGATCATTGTGAAAAACTTTGAAACTGTCACCAAACAGCTCAGTTAAAGTCTTAGCCAAGGGCTATCCTCCTTTCCGGGCTGGGATGGGGCGGGTGTGTGGTTTTCTTCTTCCCATTCCATAGCAGTACTACAGAACAGATGAACTGTAGCTTTCAAGTTTTCAAATGGGGGAAAAAGAGGCTTTCCTCAAACATGTGGTCCCCAGAGAGTGGGGCTGTGGTTTGGTTCAATGTGTGAATTTCCATTGCAAACTCTCTTCTCCAAAGGATCTTGATGTGCATCAAAGTGGCGGACTTGAGGGGGAAAGAGAGGTGGCAGGGATGCAGTGGGAAGTGACAGTTTGGTCAGTTGAAATCATGGACCATGTGGTTTTATATAAAGTTATGTCTTAGGACAGGGTTGGAACTCAAGAGATTACTGTGAATTCTTATTCTTCATGGTAGTGTTCTATAAAGTTACCTTGAACACTGAAATAGCACATAGTGAATCAGTGCTCTTTTGGGGATCTCAGGGTTGTTTCTGCAAGCCACTGCTCATGGTATTTTTGTCATGCAGTCAGTACATGACCTTACTTTACATATGTTTCTGTTTAAAGACACTTTATTTAATATATATTGTTGGTTCACTGACACTGAGCTCATGGTCAACACTGCATCTCAAGTCTGAGTGAGTTTTCTCTAACACACTTATTTTTCTCCATAAGGCACATCACAACATTTTCATACTTTGGAACACCGGACATTCCTCCAGCTCTGTACTTTGGGAAATTACCATGGAAAAGCACAAAAATGCAAATGACATGACACTAAATAGACCTTGAAAAGGACACTTGTTCATAGAGCTAAAACGAGATGGCAGAGTGTCAGCTGGTCCAACCTCAGCTGGGAACATAAATCTTGCTGACCTAAAATTTCAACCATTTGTGTGTGCGCCGAACAGCAAATGAGGGCTGATTGTGAGGTTACAGACATCGTTTACTTTGTAAGCAAATTCATGAATGTGGTATTCAGGTATAAAGAGGACTTTGTTCTTTTTGCCTTCCTTTTATAAGGGTCCTCGTGAGTATGTTTGACTCACCCAGATAGTGAAGGACTATCTCATCTCCAGATGCTTAAGTTAATCATATACACAAGGTCCCTTTTCGTAAGCTTCCATACTCACAAGTTTGGGGGATTAGGGTGTGGACATATTCTGGGGGGAGTGGGTAATTATTCAAGCAACTACTCTAGGGAATAGAAGGTTCACTCCGAGCCTTCAGGGGATTTGTAAACCCAACATTAAGAACTGTTTTTTGGTAAAGTGTTTGGAGCAAAGAAGTCAGACGCAAGCAGAGCCTGGGGTACCCTCTCCCCATCATTTCCCATTTGGCAATGCCTTGACTAACGACCCCTTGCCTCGAACCTTTATTTCCTAGAGCTCAGGCGGGAGGCTGGGCTGGTGGCCCAAGGTATTCAATTCCAGGTGTTGCTAATCAGCATGGAGGTCTCAGTTTGGATAGAAATCATGAATTGGCAAAGAGCACCTCTGCTAGCAGCCCCCATGTCACCAGATAGTGTTGGATGCCAACAGTTGACACGGCCAGCTGTTGGTCACTGCTATTGCTGGCCACCACTGTCCAGTGTCAGCTTGTGCCAGACACCATAGGTGGACTCTACTGAGTGCTGGTCTCTGTTGCTGGTCTTCATCGGCTGCTGGTCTTTGGAAATCTTCAGTGTTAACAGCGTCTACTGTTTATAGCTCTTTTGAACTGACCTCTGTACACACTGCTCAGGATTCCTGTCCTGAATAGATTTACAGGACTTTTGGAGCTCACACCCTCTGAGAAATAAATGCTGAGCAAGTTTATGGAAACACCGAAGTATTTTAATAGGTCCTGAACTATAGCACAAGGGGGTTAGTACACTGGGTGGGACCCTCCTAGACTAACCAGAGAAGTGGCTAGGGAGTGCTGCTTATAATGCAGTTGCAGCCCTGGGAAGGGTCCAAATGTAGGCCTGTGATTGGTGCAGGACTCCAGGACAGCTGCAGCTGCCATGCGGTATCCTGAGATGGGGCATGGGAAAAACCAGAGAATCATCTGGAAGGCCAGCTGTGGGGGTTGGGGACTTAACAATGGGCCCAGATCTCTCCCTCCCTGACCTTAGCCATTCCAGGTGCCCCCTCCTCTTCAAAAGGCAATGGTCTGGTGGCAGTAGGGGGAAGGGCACTGACAGTGTAGCTGCACTCTTGTTGGTGTGGAGCAGAGTGGCTGCTAGGTCGCCAGGGAAGACACTGAAGCAAGTGGTCCCCATCCATTGCGAGTTGAAAGGGAACAAAAGGAAGTGATGCGGAGGGGTGCCACAGGTGCTGGCTAAGCCATGCCTCCCTCTAGCTGCTGCAGGGGAAAATGGGAGAGCCAGGAGGAATGACTACTTGGGCCAGCCAGGGTTGCATGGACGCTGCACCTTCTGTCCTGGGTACCCTAGGCAGCCTCTGGCTTTGCACAGGAGCCCCTCTCCCTAGGCCTGCTTTCCCTGGGGCATGGCTGCCTCTCCTTGCAGCCTGCTTCTCCTCGTAGTTCCCTGCGTCACTGGGACACAGCGCCACGTGTGCCCAAGGAGAAAGGAAAGGCAGCAAAGCAGTCCCGGAGTCATTCTCTGTGGTTTCCCTGGAATCCTGAAGTCTGGACTGCAAGCTCCCTTGCACAGAGAGGCAGGGAAGGTGACTTCCGTACAGCTCGAGAGTCTGCTAGCCCAGAAGCCATGTAAAAGGCCCTGTAAGCATTCTCAGCAACTCACAAGTATGTGGTCCCTGTGCACCGTCCACTGGCCCATACACAGGTAAAATCTTGGGGCAGTTTTGTCTCCAGCAAGTGCTAGCTCTGTACCTTCAAGCAAGTCACTTCCTCACATGAAACTCAGATTTCATCTGAGAAAAGAGGGCACTGGATTATATGCTCTAAAGCCCTTTCCTGTTCTGGCGTCCTGCTGAGAGCCGTGTGCAGGCCATGATGGCTAAATTGCAAGGATGTTTTTGGAGCCATCATTTTCCGGTGGATACAGGACTCACTGTTCTAACTGCCTCTCACATGTCACATTGCTCCTTGTGAAGTGTGGAAACGGTCTTCATGCATGAGGTCATGAAGCCCATCTTTTGGCTTCTCTACTTTGAGAAGCAACTTATTTTAAATGTGGGATGCTGAAAGAAAAATCTCCAAGAGGGCCACTTTAGTGTGATGTTTTATTCCAGCCAAGGAAATTTATCTGTTTTGCCAAATGAGATTAAACATTTCCATATATAACATGTGTAAATGTGTAGATACCTTGGTACATCAACAGTACCCGAGACGTACCATTAACCAGGCTTGAGAAGAGTAAACACAAATGCAACTGATTTATCATCTTAATTCTAGCTGGAGGGATGAATAGTCTCAACTCAAACAGCAGCTTACATTTAAACAAGGCAGTTTCAAAATGAAGGGGTGGCACTGCTGCAGTCATTCCAGCTTGCTCACAGACAATAATACCCACCCAGGCAGTAAGCACGAGGGACGAAGTAGAGAGGACCCTCGCCTTTGACCTGAGCGACTGCTGTTCTTCTAAAAACACCTTGGGTACATTCTTTCTCTGTTCAGGGCTAAGCTATTTAGATGGCAATGACTTCACTTATATCTAAATATGCTAAGGAGAGTAGCAAGAAAATACGTGAACACTGTGATTTAAGATTCTATATGTTAATTATTCTATTTGGTAACAATACAACACTTTTATTCACTGGGGAAAAAATCACGAAACACTGATATTTACAAGTTTTCTCAGTTAAATTTAAATGAAAGAGGAATGGTACAATTTAGTATAAAAAGGAAAACATGACTTCTGCAAGAGTAATAAATAAAAACACAATTATTGTATGTTTGAAAATATAGACAACCTAAAATGCTCTCTTGCTTGGCTTTAGAATACATCATGAAATTCTGTAAAATCAGGATTTATGAGCCATGTTTTGTACAAAAGTGAGTTTGCATTGGATATGCCAGGGTTGAAGGTGAATCCATTGGTTGATGATAGAAATTAACTGGTTGAAACTTCATTGGTGGAGAAATGAACCAACAAACAATGTTAAAAAGCAAGCAAGACAACTAAATAATTCCTTCTTTACAAAAAATTAGGAGCTGACCAAATGTGGAAGGGCCAAGCTCGAATCAGGTCTGCTTCAGAACGAATCAGAAGGAATGAGAATACGCACCCGCCACCACCTCGGACGCGCAGCGATACAAATGGACTCGGAAGTGACGTTCACGCGGGTGGCATGATGGCAACACAACGGGAAGATCCTCAACATTTCTAACACCCAGAGACACTGGGCCTGGGGCTCCAGTTTCTTCAAGATGCCCTGGACACGGACGCCACTGTTTTGTATAGATGTGGAACAAGGGTCCCTGTTCCAAAGAGCAAGGATGAAGCAAATCGAGGTGTTTCTCCACAAAAAACACAGGAAGTAGGGTTTCTGAGAAAACTCCCTCCAAACAAATGGTTCAACATCACCTATTCGTTATTACCACACATACAGTTGAAAATTACATTCATATACTATGACCGCAAAGGGCTCTCCCCATAATACTGTACACATCAGGCAGAGGAGATGTCTTCATTTTCCCCATTCATTACAGCCATACTGAGACACAGAAAAGAAACACCTAGGTCACATGAGCTCTAGAGTCAGGACTTGAACCCAGATCTTGGGATTCCAAGAAGAGCTCCTTCTGTAAGAGGGTGTATTCTGGCAAATGGTCCTGGTGACCATACAGAATGTGTTCATCACCAGTGGCAACCTCCAACTGTCTCTCTGGTCTCTTCCTCTGGCCCTCAGGGGCCCTGAAATCATTTGCTCTGAAGTTTCAGGAACTGAATGTGTTCTCAAGATTGCCCCTCTTCAGCCAACAGCATGACCAGATTCCAAGGATCAAGGGGAAAGACACTTTTAGCTTCTTTCCCTTTGAAATTACATGATGGTAGACAACCATATTAGGGTGGCCTGGTTGGGAGAAAAACTTGTCTCTAGAGAACATCCTAGACAGTATCTCAGGAGATAGAGCTGGGTGGGGAAGGCCATCGTGTTGGCATTAACTCTTCCGTGAGGTGGTGGACTCCACCCTGATGGACTGGTCCTTGAATTTCTATTGTGTCTGAGTGCCTTATCCTGCAGCCTCTGGACATTCCTGTATGGATAAGAGACAGAATGAGGGGACATGAGTGGGGTTGGGAGGTTCCAGATAACCACATGTGGCTCTGTCCAGTTGTTTATAAATCTACACCTAGCTTGATGACTGCACTAGTTTCTGCCACTTCGCTTTGGTTTTCAAAGCTTCTGCACACAGTATGTCATTGGTGTCAGCTCCCGCTATGTAGTATCATCGGGGTGGTCTGCTCACTGTAGGTGTGTGGTCCATGCCACTCACGCTACTTGCATCTAGTTTTCTCATTGTGCTTGTGCACACAGTGTATGGTCAGTAGATACATGCCAGCTGGGGTGGTTGGTGTCTGGACTCATTGGATGTCATGATTCAGAAGCATCCAACTCCTGGAGGGCAGGAAGACGTGAACACAGCTGTCTCTCACCCTGCAGCCTCTAACTTGGTCGATGCCGTGTGATGCTAAGTACTGGAGCTAGGGTTTCAATTTGGGCACACTGCAGGCCGCTTCAGCCGGGTACAGTCCGCCTCTTCGGTGGCTGGTACTGCGCTGGTTCTGAGGTCAAGGTCGGCGCTGGACTTGCTCCCCTGGTGGGAGGGACGCCAGTGGAGAAGCATCATCTTCTTGAAGTACTTCATGGTGTTGTTCTTGACTGTCACGAAGCACACGGTGTTGATCATGCTGTTGCTCATGGCAATGCACTCGACCACATAGAAGGCGGTGAGGTAGTGTTTCTCCTTGACAAACACGGCGGGGAAGAAGTCGCGTACGATGGTGAAGCCGTAGAAGGGCGCCCAGCACAGCACATAGGCCGTGAGGAGGCCCATGAGGACCAGCACCGTCTTCCGGCGGCAGCGCAGCCGCTTCCGGATCTGCTCTGTCTGGAAGCCGGGGACAGCCTTGAACCAGAGCTCCTGCGAGATCCTCGCATAGCACAGGGTCATGGTGACCACGGGGCCCACAAACTCCAGGCCGAAGATGAAGAGGAAGTAGGACTTGTAGTAGAGCTGCTGGTCGACTGGCCAGATCTGGCCACAGAAGATCTTCTCCTGGCTCTTGACGATAAAGAGGACGGTCTCCGTCGTGAAGTAGGCCGATGGGATGGCAATGAGAATGGAGATCACCCAGACCAACGCAATCAGGAAGGAGGCTGTCTGATAATTCATCCGTGGCTTCAGGGGGTGGACGATGGCCAGGTATCTGGTGGGGGAGGGCAGCCAAGAATCACAGTGATGTATATTTGGAAACATCATTCATTGGGATTCTTTTCCTTTTCTGTAGTAGGGATTGAATTTGGCCTTTGTACTGAGCTACATCCCAAGCCCTTTTTGTCAGACAAAGTCTCAAAGTCACTAGAAGGTGAGGTTCAAACTTCAGATCCTCCTGCCTCAGCCTCCAGTGTTCTGAGATTATAGGTGTGTACCACCACTCACAGCTCATGACTGGTTTTTAACTCTGAACACATACAAAAGCAGACAGAATGGCACAATGAATCCCCATGTGCCCCTTACCCAGATTTAACCAGCTTCATTGCCATGTTTGCTCTATCAGCTGGCATATAGAATAGTGAGTAGTTTATTGGAAACAGCACAAGATTTGGGCCAAACAGGCTGAGTAAATTCTGGCTTCCTCCTGACTGGCTTGGGAGTCTGGACAAATTACCCAATCTCTGAGATTCAGTTCCTCCCAGGTAACCTGGGATTAAATGCTTCCTACCTTGCAGAGTGGCTGTGAACATTAACTACGAGAATGTAAAATTCTTGGTGTGCAGTAGGTGTTCAGTAGACACACGTAGGCTGTTACTATCAATGGTTCTTGCCTGGCTTTCAATTCTGTTGTGCAGCCCAAGAATGTAGTACTCTCAAAGCTCTTCACTTCAGAGACCTCAGGGTTTAGAGGTGATGGAAGGTCGTGCAATTTGGAGAGTGGAAGCTCTGCTCCCCTCCCAGGAAGTGTCACCCTTACTAAGGGGCAGGGCAGCAGGAATGGGCTTGGTAGGAGCCAAGGACACTAAGGACAAGTCAATGTCTGCCCGAGCTTATGCCCTGCAGGCACCAGAGTCCAGGCTCCTGACACACTGCTGCTACTCACCTCCCGGACTGTGTCACACTCAGATGAGAGGACGATGCAGTTACTGGGACCCCATCAGGCTTTACCTGTGCTCTCAGTAAGCCACACTGTCTGGGAAAGGAGTTCAGAGCTCTTTGTGAAAAACAAGTGCACCCATGTAGATTGAACACTGTCTTTCCAGAGAGATTTAATGATAACTTGTTAGATATTTTGGTGCCCTGGAATAATTTCTGTGTTTTTTTTTTTTTTTTGAGACAAGTCTGGTTAGGTGCCCCAGGCTGGCCTCGAACTCATGGTAATCCTCCTGCCTCAGCCTCCTGACTGCTGGGATTACAGGTATGTGTGCGCCACCACAGTGGCTGCTCATTTCTGTGCCTTTTATGGGTGGGAGGCAGGAAGAGATGGTGGGAGATTGAGGGTGCTGGTGAAAAGCAAGTCAACCTCAGAGATGAACACATGACCCATACCTAGGGCCTGCATCAGGTGAGGTTGCAGAAAATTCCAACTCATTTTTGCTTTGTAACCAGACCTTTCAATCACCTGTCCGAATCTCTGACTTGACTAAGGCATCCTCTGCCATGTTACTGTTTCCTGTCCCTAGCAGTATTTCTGCCCCAAGTGAGTCTTATCTCCTCTTGTCTGCTGGTGGCTCTAAGCCACTGAATTCCATCAAGAGATCCAGTGTTAGCAGGGCTCCCCCAGCTTGAGGCTTTTGGGGTATCTAGGATGGACCTGGTCCATCCAAACCCCGATGTAACCCAGTGGTTGGTGGAATTCTTCATCCATTCACATGACTGGTTTGGGTGACCTCTGACAAAACTCACAGGGTGGGAGGTGCGGCAAACAGGCCGGCTCACCTTAATGGAGCAGAGACCTCTCCCTCCCCCCGTCCTTCTCTGATGACTGGCTGAACTCAAGTCCTTGGCTGCTGTAACAAATGATCACAAACACCGTGGCTTGAGCTAACAGGAACTGGTTACCCTACAGTTCTGGAGGCCAGGAGTCTAACACGGTTCTTGCTAGGCTACAGTCAGGGTATCAGCAGGACAGCATCCTTTATTGCCTCTTGCCTCACGGCCCTTTATCTGTGCAGAGCGAGCGATGGCCTGGCCAGTCTTTCTCACACGGACACTATCCCTATGCTTCCCTCTTTCACAAGTTGAAAACTTCTGATTCCACTGGCCCCACCTGGCTTAAGCAGTACAGAGTATTTCCCCCTCTTTAAGATCAGATGATTATCAACATTAATTCCTTTTGCTACCTTAATTCCTGTTTGGCATGTAATGTAACATATTCACAGGTTCTGGGAATTTGGATGTGGTTCTCCTTGGGGGTGGGCATTATTCTGTCTCCAATACTGAATCCAAAGTCTGGAGGTAACGCAGAACAAATCCAGAGATAATAGCTGTCTTTTAACTGAGTTTCATCATGGACAGTATTTTAGTAATCATCACCAAAGGGAATTTCCATACTCTTTCCTTTGTTGTTGCTGTGATTTTGAGATAGGGTCTTACTATGTAATTCAGGCTGGCGATTCTCCTTTCTCAGCCTCTTGAGTGCTGGGATTACAGGTGCGTGCTGCCACCACACCCAGTTCTAACAATAACTTCTGTACTCTGTAGGGTGTTCCAAAATTCAGGGTTGTCATCAAATAAAAACAAAGAACAGAACATGATCTAGGACTTATTTAGAAAGCCCAGATCCAAGGTGCACACTTAGATAAATCATTTATGCTCCTGGGACTTAGTTTCTGCATTTGTGCAATGGGGGCGATAAGCTTATTGACAGTGTATCAAGACTCTGTCAGGTTCCAAAAGAGTCAACATACATAATGCATGCTGGGAACTATAGCACTTTGCTTACTTGATTATTTCCTGTGACTCATTTGTTGGCAAGTCTGTTGCCTTCTATCCGGGTGTGTTTCATGAGGCCAACAACTTCCTTGCACTCTCTGCACCATGACACTGGCTGTTCTCTGGCTGCAGAACTGAGAAAGAGCACTGCGTGGTCCTGCCGATATCTCTACATAGTAGAGATGCTGGGTGTTTGACCCAAGGGTAAATGGGGTACACAAGGACCCTGTGCTTCTCCCCGGGAATGCAGGACTGTCTTTCTGGGCTTGAGCATGCAGGAGTCCCTGGGCCCCCCACAAAAGCCCATCTCCCAGAATCAGCATCCTCAGGGCAAAGATGAGCATTTTCCTCTCACCTGTCTCATCATTTTCCTTATTTTCCCATTGGCTTACAACCCGATAGAGGGGGAAGGGTGCTATTTATAAAACTCCTGTATCCTGAGGTCTGAAATTTCATCTGCTGCCTTTTACAACTTTGAGGTTTATCAGACCCCCAAAGGCCTAGCCTTGAGACCTTTCTTCTTACCAGTTATATACACCCCCTTGGAAAGCCTCTTTCTCTAGCTAGTTCCTTTATCAGTAAGTGTAAGTTTCTCAAAAAGGTTTTCTTGCAGTAAAACCTTTGAGAAAGGTTTTACACACCTGTGATTCCAGCATTCTGGGAGGCTGAGACAGGAGGATTACAAATTGAAGCCCAACTGGTCAATTTAGTAATTTCAAGTCCTTATCCCTTATTTCAAAGTTAAAAAAAGGAAAAGAACAAGAAAAAGAAAAAAAGCGTTGGGATGTATCTCAGCATGAAGGCTGGGTACCACCAGAAAACAAACAAAAAATGAGAGAAAGAAAAAAACCACTACCATTTATGAATCAATATCTTTTGTTTGCTCTTTATGTTTTGTAAGGGCTAGTTTGTGTGTGGAAGATCCCTGAGGTCAAGGACTGTCTTCTTACTCCTTTGTTCCCAGACACACAGCCACCTGCTCTGGGTCTGTCAGATTGCAGCAGCTGCTGGCCGCATCCATTGCTCCACACACACCTGTCCCCTCCCACCTCCTCCACCTGCATTTCTTCAAAGGCTGTTTCTTGCTTTCACGGTCCTGGCTGCCAGAGCAGGCTGTAGCAAAGACTTATGGGAGATGTTGCACAGACAGTCCAGCTCTCTCAAACTTCCCACTCCTGGGGGAATTCTGAGGGGTGACCACACTGGCTCTGGGCCTCCCTCGGCAGGAAGGAGCTCTAGTTGCCCATAGTGGAAACCTGCTTAATAATACACCTTGCACTGACTGCCTTCCCTCCCCTGCCTCCCTTCCCATTGCTGTACAGGTCCTTCCTGCTGAGACCTGGGCATGGATCCTTGTCTGAGTATCCACAAGTAACTCACACTAAGACACAGGTGTAAGGCTCTGTGTCAGCACTGTGGAGACAGAAGGAGAGAAGATGTGGTTATTGTTTTCCAAACACACTGTCTTTTGGAACAGACTACCTGATTCTCCATACTCAGCCTGACTTTGGAAGGCAGGCTGGCGGGCTACAAAGTGAGCTCAAGGCCAGCCTGAACTGCATAGTGAGACCCTGTCTCAAAAAGACCCCCAAAATAAATAAATAAATAAAAGGAAAGCAGGCTGGCATCCATTTATAAAAGCCTAGAATGGTAGGCTAGGGATTTGGTATGTACTCCGTGGGCAATGGAATGTCTAGAGATTTTATAAGCAACACTGTGTTTTAGGAAGACCCGTCAGTAGGGATATTCGTATACTTCCTATGCATGAATATGGATTACCAGGGACAGGTGGGGGCCCAGGAATGAAAGGCAGATCAGGGACTGTTGTCATGGTCCAGCCATGGCCAGCTAAGAGGTGAGGCTGCAGGGATGACTGCTAGGATGTGTGTAAGGCTGCACACGGGTGGACCTGGCGGAGGTAAGGCAGAAGGTTACACGGTGGGTGGCGGCATCTCCGCAGCCCAAGATGGCCTTCTACGAGCGCTTCCGCGGTGGCACCGCCCTCGCCGCTGGGAGGCAGCCTGGGTTTGACGTGAAAAGGGAGCCTGTCTGTTTGCTGTTGTGTTGGAGCAAGATGATTCCTTCCTAAGCGACTCCAGTGTGGTGACTGAGACACAACCGAACAAAACAACCACCAAAAACATCAACACCATGAAGACAAAGGTTATAACACAACAACCAGAGAACAGCAATCACTCTCCCTTTAGCAAGCATCAGACTCACTCAAGGAGTTGGACTGAAATGCAGATTTCTCAGAGCACCCCAAGAGATTCCTATTCAGGAGACTGGGGTGAGGCCCAGGAATCCTTCTGCATCATTTTATCAAATGATCCTTTGTGTCATCATCCCTGGGGGATTTGCTCAGCTGGTTGGTAAGTATGTAATTCATCAACCAGGGCCAGAGAGTTTCAGAACTGCAAGAAAAGCGCATTTCCTGCAGGCATTATGCTATAAAAGGGAGGATACATTTTGTACCTCTGTGTGTATTTTATCACCCTAAATGGAAAATAATAAACTGCTTGATTAAAAAGGATAAAAAAAAATCTAAATGACACGGAGAGGAAAAACTGAAACATTAAAAGGAGATGAAAGGGAAAAAAAAAGATGATAAGCACCTTGTCAAAATGAGTTTTTGTACAGCTCAAAAGGGTGGACAGCCACCAAGAGGATGTGACACCAACTTTCTCCCTCAGTCACTGGTGAGCTGATGCTGGCCTGTAACTTTGCCTAAATGAAACATGTGTAAGATTTGTCATTAGCTGCTATTATAAATTTTACCTTATAGATTTATAATAGAGCAAGGACTTCTGGAACATCTCATGCAAATGTATGCAAATGAGCATGCCAATTATGCAAAAAGCAAACGCAAACATGTCCTTCCCTCTTTTATGCAAGCAAAACCTGCTATCTTATTTAAAACCAGCTCTGCCATAAACTCACCCAAAACAAGACTAAATACTGGATGATTCTTTTTTTTTATGAAGTGACAGAACAGGCAGAATTATGTTAAGAGCCATGATAGGTAAAGTCAGACTGATGGTTGCCTGAGATGGTGCTGGGCTGGTTAAGGGGTACAAGCAAGTTTTCTAGTGGACAGGAATGTCTCATATCTCTGGCTACAGGAAAACCTTGGAACCTAAGGTCTTGAGTGGAAGCTGCCCTAGTTAATTAAGATCCCTGTGGTTTTTAAGCAGAGGCTGTCTGGGAATTCTGCTTGGCCTTGTTCTTGGTACCACAGTGCGTGCATCCCTATCTCTGAGGGCAAGGCTTGAACTGGGGGATGCAGGAGCCTCCTCCTCCTTGCTCATATTTGGGGGAACAGAACACAGCTGCAGAGTCAAGTTCTCCCTACGCTTTGACAGGTCACTGAGCATTCAAGTCTGGGGCAACGTCAGCCTGTTAGAGACCAAGTGAGACATGGGGCGGCCTGGCTGGCTCCTACCCGTGACCCCTGCTCACTGTCCTCACCTGTCGATTGCGATGGCCAGCAGGGCATTGGTGGAGACGTAGAGGGAGACAGTGCGCAGGTAGTTGACGGAGGCACAGAGCACGTGGCCGTGCTCCCAGGAGAGCTGGCGTACCACGTAGTAGTCCATCTCAAAGGGGCAACAGATGATGGCCACCAGGAAGTCAGAGATGGCCAGGTTAGCAATGAGCAGGTTGGTGAGGTTTCGCAGCTTCTTGTAACGGGCAAGGGCAGCGATGAAGATAAAGTTGCCAATGCCACAGACCAGCATGATGCCTGCCAGTGCCATGCCGATGACAATCTTGGCTGCGAAGAAGGTCCGGGTCTTGGTCATATCCTCATCCTCATCCAGAGGGAGGTCATAATCACCATAGCTGAAGTTGAAGGAAAGCGAGGAGCCATGGTCCTGGGGTGGATTCAAGTTGGGTGTGAAACTAGTGTTTCTGCTCTGGGCTGCCATGGTGATGCCCGCACGTGGAGTAGCTTAGGGAGCTTTGGGGGCAGGGCAGACGAGTGGGTTTCAGCACCTGGAGCCAGGCGCCCTCCCAGATCAGTGAGCCCAGCGTCCTGCTCACACCCTTGGGCAGTGTTGATAAGTCCAGGACCTGGAAGGAAACACAAGCACTGGAGGGCACGGGGGAGAGCTCCCCCCACAGAACTGCCAGGGTGACAAGGAGAGGGGACAGGAGATCTGGAAGCTGCAAGGTGCTGCCACTAGCTGTGCAGCTGTCACGAGGGACTGGCATTGGGCGGACTGAACTCTGCAGGACACCCAGGAAGAATGTGTACCCCTGCCCTTTGCCCAGGGGCCAGTGCCGGTTGATCGCTAAGTTGCCCCCCACCTCATCAGCCCCCCATCAAGGGTCTTCCAACATGTTCCTAAGGCCAGCTGGTCCAGATTTCTATGGTGGTCACAGTGTAGCACCATCCATGAGGTGGGAAAGGGTTTTTCATCCAAAGCTGGGCACAGATTCCCTTCTCCTATCCAAAATCGTTTTCACATGCGCAGGGGGAGCCACACTGGGCCAGCGGGGTCATGCGCTTGAGCCCCAAACTCCCGCTGCCCAGTACAGGGGCCAATGCGCTGTGAGAGAATCAGTGAGGCTGCTGTGGGGAGGGACTTCTGCTGCTCTCCAGTTCTTTGGAGGAAACCTTTATCTCCAATCTGCTGGGCTACTTTAGACCTGCCCCTCCCTTCAGCAGGCCCCCAGCTGCCCACCCTACCCTGACTAGGAGGCTCTTGGCTTGTCCCCCGGGTTTGTGTCCTCTGGCAGTAGTAGCTGCTCTAACTAAAAACAGCCTGGCTCAACTGAAATGAGACCCTGGGGATGGGCTGGGGCAGGAGCTCATTAAGACCCCAGAGGCTCCAAGGCCTGACCTGTCCTTTATTGTCTGAGAGGCTCTTTATCTTGGGGCCTCAGGATGCCCAAGGGAGAGGAAATGAGGTGCGGAGACTGAGTCCTCAGGAGACTGGGCTGCACAGGGTGGGAGGTATCCTCCTGAGGAGAGGAAGAGCCAGGAGTTTCAGCCCCACTGAATGGCGGCGTCCACCACCGGGAACGCCCTCTTCGCTCTTTCCCTGCACCTGCAAACGACTCCAAGCGCAGGGGATCGCACGGTGTTGGTAGCAAGAAGCGACCAAACAGGACTGCAGGTTTTGTTACTCCCTGAGAGTGATGGAAGAGTGTGGGACAGGAAGAGCTACCCCGGCAAGGGACCAGAGTCTCACAGGTGTCAAGGACCCAACCTACAGCGCGTGCAGCAGCTGGCGCACAAAGTAAAGACCTCGGATAGGTGAAGTTCAAGTCTCAGAGGCGTGCGCGCCCGGGTGTCCTTCCTCCGGGTCGCCTTTCACTCTCACGGATACCCTCAAACCCTGCAGACGCGCAGAGGCGGGGGTCGTGCCTGGGGGGAAGACCCACGACTGCCGGCAGGGCCCGGTCCCCGTCCCATTCATTGGGGTGCGCGCGTCCCCGCCGGTGACCCGCCACGTGCAGCACCCCTGCCCCTCCCGGACCAACCACGCGGAAGGAACGCCAGGGCGGGAGCCAGACTCACGCTGGACAAAGCCTGCGGGAAGAATGCTGGGGGTCAGGGGGTGAGGGGAGCGGGGTTCCCCAGAGACGGTTGTTCTAGTCTGCTTCCCTCTGCCCGGTCCTCCTCGCCACTCACTTTGCGCCCGTGCTCCCCAGTCCCGGTGTCGCGTCCCCACCGATGTTGGGGCTCCCCAAGGGGTCTCGCGGAACCAGCCCGCCGGCCCGAGACAGCCTGGGAGCACCCCGAGATACACGAGGCTGAGAGGCCCGAGCTGCCCGGAGAAGACGCGGGGTCGCAGCCCCTAGACCGGGCGATCGACGTCTGCGCCCCGCCTCCCGCGTCCTCGACCGCGCGGTCCCGAGCACCTTCCTACCTCGGCCTCGCCCGGCGCACTAAGGGACCCGGCGGTCGGGCGAAGGCCGCGGGCTGCAAGGACGAAGCTGGGCTGCGAGGACAAGGCTGGGCTGCTCGGTTCCGCCTTGGGACCGGCCGGCACTGGCTGAGGCGCCGAGCGTGCAGCCGCACTCCTCTTCCCTCCTCGCTCCGCTCCCTCCGCGGAGCTGGTCTCCCGCCGGAGTGGGCGCCCCGCCCCCTCGGCGTCCCCCGCCTCAGACCCGCACCGTGCGCCCCGCCCCCGCAGTGCCGCGCGCCTGGGACCCGCGCCGTGCGCCCAGCCTCGCGCTCCACTCCGCCTCCGGTCCCCGCCCGCACCCCGCGGCGCGCTCTCGGACGGCGACGCCCAGGGCGCCGGGGGCGGGAGCTCCAGCCTGCGGCACTGCTCTCGAAGACTTTGCTACTCCCTCCCGCCGGAGATAAAGAGGACGTGAGGAGCCGGGTGACTGAGCGCAGCCCTCTGCGCTCTGCTGTGGTTCCCCACCAGGGTCGCCCGTGCAGCTGAGGTGCGCCCTGTTTTACGCGGGTGCCCGCTGCCAGCGTCCAGCCCGCCCTCTGCAAGCCCGGGTGCCACTCGTCTTCCCAGGGAGAGTGCAGGGAGGCTCCGACGGGCAGTATGGGTGTTAGGCGGTGGTAATGAAGCAGAGGGTCTCCTGGGAGGAAGCTGGGAACCAGGGAGCTTGCCCTGCGCAAAGATCCAAGCCTGAGGTCCTCACCCAAAACCCGGGAAGACGCGGTCTTCAGATGGCTGGATTACCGAGACGCAGTCTAGCCCGGCCTCTCAGTCTGTTTATGGGACGCCCCGGAGCGGGGCCTCCCCTGTGTTTCCCGCAGGCTCTGTTAGGTGACTCTCAGGACCTCTCTGGCCCTTAGGTGAAACTGAGGAGCTGCAAAACCAAAGTCGTGGTAGCCGGGGAGCCCCGGGCGTACAGAAACGGAACTCGGAGCTGTGGTAGGAGACTAGAGGGGTTCCCATCATTATGCACAGCTTGGAATCTGGACACCACATCGTCAGAGCTCCTGTTTTTCAAGAGAATCTGGAATTCGAGAACTTTTAAAATTACACCGGGGCTAGTTAAAGCATAACGAACACAGTTCTCTGGACTGCTGATTTAAAATCCCTGAGAGGTGACCTGAAACTTCTGCGTGTGACATCCTGTGGGTCTGCCCTTCCCAC
Source organism: Dinomys branickii (assembly GCA_004027595.1). Classification (NCBI taxonomy): domain Eukaryota; kingdom Metazoa; phylum Chordata; class Mammalia; order Rodentia; family Dinomyidae; genus Dinomys; species Dinomys branickii. Next base: position 12,455 of record PVLD010016122.1, on the reverse strand, counting down.
CCCGTGTGGGGCTGACTCCACTGCTTCTGTCCACCAGGCTCTCCCTAGCAGGATCTGCGGCAGGAAGCCCAGCTCTGCCATCCCCAAAGGTGGGCTGGTGGCTGGTGCTGAGGAGGGGCCATCCTCTGCGCGTGGAGGCGGGAGAGATCCTGTTGTCTGAGGCGGGGAGGACCAGGCAGTCAGGCCTGCTGGGGAGGGTGGTCTCAGGCCCATACTCACCAGCATCCTCAGCTAACGGCTTCACCCAGCCTGTAGCATGCTCACTTCTTTATGCGGCAAATAAAGCCCTGGGGCCCCATGCCTCTTTGTGCCTCCTTGGACTCCTCGGAGACAGCAGTGCTGTGGTCACACAGGACCTACGCTTGTCTTAGTCACTTTCCAATACCCAATGCGGGCAACGTGAGGGGAGGGTTATTTCGGCTCACATTTTTGAAGTTTCGGGCCTTGATGGTCGTGGGTGTGGAGGAAGGGTCCAGCAGAAAGCTGCTCAGCTCATGGCAGACAGGGCTTAGAGCGAAGGGCAGAGCCTGGAGGGAAGTGTCCCCCTCCAGGTCACACCCCAGTGACCTGCCTCTTCTGACCAGCGCCCCTGCTAACACCAAACCATCTCAACAGTGTCCCCAAAATTCAACTTTCCTCACGCTGGCCTCTGGGTGCTGGAGGCTTTGGGAGGCAGTTCACGTGTAAACCATAGACGGCCATCTTAAAACCCTGAGATTGACTGCCATCCGCTTAGTAGGCACTTTGCGGGGGGGGGGGGTGGACATGCAGTCCCCAGGGGACAGTGCTTAGCGGGCGACATTGCAACAAAACGCCCCACGGAGCTGTGTTGGTTCGGGTTTCCCAAGGGGACGCCCGGGCAGTTGACTGGGAGATGTTGGGGTGTAGAAATTGGTGCATAGGAAGAGGAGAAGCCAGTGCACTGTGCATGTGCCTCACGATGTCCACCGTGGCACAAAGCTGCTGAGACATTTAGCACAGATTCCTGCACCGCTGCCCATGCATGGTTTCCTGGAGGGCAGTGACTGCCCTTGCTCTGGAGTTGTTTCCCACTGGTGCACAGAGCTCCAGGCTGGGAAGCGCAGAGCCTCGAGACATGTTGAGGGGAGGTATCCAGTGCCAGGAGCTGCGCTGGCGGGAAGCTGGGGTGGGCAGAGGGGACACGGGGCAGGCCATCAGTGTCACAGCCTGTGCAGGAGGGGCAGAAGGGAGATGGCCTGGATGAGTAGGGCGGATACTGGAGGGCCTTGCAGCTGAACTAGGTGTGAACCCAGAGAACAGGATTTTGAGGGAATGGAGACTGTTGTAGTATGCAATTGCAGACAACTTTTCTTTTTGTTTTCGATTTTTTGAGACAGGGTCTCTAGGCAGTTCAGGCTGGCCTTGAATTCACTGTGTAGCCCAAGCTGGCCTTGAATTTATGGTGATCCTTCTGCCTCAGCCTCTGGAGTGTCTGGGTTACAGGCCTTGCTGGAGACAACTTTATGCCCCCACTTTGGCTCAGAAACCTGGCAAGAATTAGGGAAGTGGAGCTACCCACATCAGACAGGATGAAAATTATTAATGGACTCCTGGCCAGTCGAGGCGATTTCTCTAACTGACAGCTCCAAGCCTCTTCTCTCCAGAGCCTCTGGGTGGGAAGGTGGGGTGGAACTGCAGCCTGAAATGCTGGGGGAGGGGCACCTGGGTGTGAGGACAGTGAGCCGACGAGCAAAGGAGGCTTTCACCCTGGATCAGGAGATGCTATGCTTGAATCCACTTGAGAGACATAAATAATAATAATAATTTAACACATTTTGAAGATGTTAAATCTGAGTAGCTTTATCCCATTCTCCAGATTAGTCAGTTTTCTGCAGGTACTTTATAAACAAAAGGAACTCACTTAGCTTTCAGGATTGGAAGTTCAAGGGCACCGTGCAGGAAGCTCTGGCGGGGCCCTCAAGGTGAACTTCACCGGGACAGGAGTGCTGGTGCAAAGGAGCAAGGTCACAGATGAGCTGCCAAGCAAGGTCCCAGAAGAACCCCGTTAATCCCTTTTAAGGGCACTACCCAGTTACAGCCCTGAGGCTCCACTTTTTAAAGGTGCCACCAACTTCTCACATGGCCTAGAGCACTGGTGGTGAATCTGCGCATTGGGCACACGGACCCCTCACTGGGCTTGCAAGCCCCAGCACCCCAGCACACCACCATTTGTATCATTGTATCTTTACTGTGTTTTTTTTTTAAGTCAAAAGATCTTAACTTAGGAATTTTTTTCCTAAACTAAAACCTCAGTATTCAGATTTAATTGCAGTGTTGGCACTTTGAGATAAATAAGTGGGTTTTGGGTTATACTTTGGGCACTCGGTCTCTAAAATGTTCGCCTTCACTGCCATAGAGGCTCATGATTCCAACATATGAAACCCTAGAGGAACCCACATCCAAACCTTAGCAGCCCGCAAATCGTATTCACTGGGACTCACTCGACCATCCTTCATCCAAGGAATTAGGGAAGACTAATTCCACTTCAGAGCCACAGCTCTCAAACATTTGGTACTTCAAGTATTTGGAGTATTTTGGAACTGCTGGGTCAGCCTGACACTGCCATGTTGAGCTACATGGAAAACTGGCCCCGCCCCTAGCTACTCAGGATATTTGTTAATGGATGTATAAGAAGGAGAGAGAACTCAGGAGGTAAAACAGATTTTCAAGTTTCTTGTAAATTGTTTTTGGCACTCGAATTGTGCTTTCTGAAAGTGATTCTTTTTGGGGACAAAAATCACATGGTCTTCCAGGTACAGAAGGGTTATTGTTATGGTTGAAATATGAATGTCCCCGAAGACTCTTGTATTAAGGGCTTGGCAATGCAGCAATGTTCAAGCTGGGTGTGGTGGCACATGCCTGTAATCCTGGAGAGGGAGCAGCTGAGGAGGAGGATCACCATGAGTTTGAGCCCAGCCTGGGTTATACAGTGAGACCCTGTCTGAAAAACAAACAAACAAATAAAAGAAAACCACAATGCAACAGTATTCAGAGGCAGAGCCTGGACAGGTGATTAGGTCCATAAGGATGTTGACTTCATCAATGGGTTAATTTATTGATGAGTTCATGGCTGAATGGGCTGTGAGGAAGTGGGCCCAATGGAGGCAGTAGATTCCTGAGGGAGTCTCTTTGAAGGATGTATCTTGTCCCTATCTTCCCCTATGTCCCCCTCCTTCTCCACTTCCCCTCTTTATATCTTCCCGCCTTTGCCTCTCTGTCACTTGTCTAGCATGAGATGAGCCTCTTTGCTCTACTACCTTCTCCTCACCATGATGTTCTGCCTCACCAGGGCCCATAAACCATGGGGCCAGGTAACCATGGACTGAACCTTTTAGAACTGTGAGTCATAACAAACCCTCCTTTAAGTTGTTTTTATCAGGTATTTTATCACAGCAATGGAAAGATAACTAATACAGTTAGATAAGTAAACTTTTAAAAATTGTGAAAAATGGATACAGATACTTTGGAGTTTGATTCATCAATACATACAAAAAGCCTTTAAAAGTTATATCCTTTAATCTAGAAATTATATTTTATGACCTTATAGAGATAATGAAGCAGGTAAATATCTTACCACAGAGATATGGACAGCAGTGTGGTTTGTGATAACAAGGAATTAGAAACAACTAAAACTTCTTGCAACTTGATTAAAATGTGATAAAAATATCTTTTATGTGGTACTATTTTTGTGAATCAATAATGAATTTATATAATTCAAAACTCAAAACATACACAAAATTATATACCTTGTAAAGTATTACTCCTACCCTGCGCCCATTTACTTTGCTCTCCTTGATTTTGTCCTTCAGAGTTCCTGTATCATCCAGTGCCTCTTTTGCAAATACAATGGCATGTCTTCCTTTTATTTCCCTTCAGGACATTCCATGTCAATGGTTGGAGGGCTTCCCTTGCTTTCTTAGCAAGCATACAGCAGCTCACTGTGAGGATACACTGCTGTTGGGTTTTTAGGCTCTTTTGCTGGACACATTGGTTCAACAGTTTCAAAGTATACCTTTTAAATTATAAACTACATCCAATTTTTAGCTATTTTAATGCTATAACAGAAAATACTATAGAGATCATAGAACTTTAATGGAGAACTTTGCACACAGCATTTTTTGGTGCATGTGCAAATATATCTGGATGATAAATTCCTAGAAATGGAAGTGCTGAGTCAAAGCATTGAGCATTTGTGCAGTACTTTGTGGGGATGTTGCATTAGCTCCATGGTGCTGTCACCAGTAAGCAGTCTTTGGCCAGGAGAGGCGAAGGCCGGGGCTTACACTTATTAACGGTCAAAGTCTGTTGAGCTGGAAGAGGCAACATCCCAGCACAGTTTCCCAATATCATCGTGTTTTCCACGGGGCCTTGGTCCTGCAAGCTGTCCTTGCAGTCACTCAGAGTGTGAGCAGGAGGGACACTGTTCTCAGGCTGCTCTGCTATGTCTCTGTGCAGTAATTAATAATCAAATTATGAATGTGCCCTTGCTATTGACTGTAGAAATGTTGTTAAATACATTTGTAATGACTCTGAAATTAGATGTAATCAAGACGTACAAATTATAGTTGACAAAGATGAAGCTGAATGAATAGTTTGGGGGTCAGCGGCTCCTGCCCGGTTTTATTCAGTCCACCTGGTTCTGCAGAGCAAATGGCTCTGTAAGCCACAGGGGACTCACCTGGCCCAGGTAGAAGGAATTTCCCTCTCCAGGGAGTGCCGGCAGGTGACAGACAGACCTAAGATGAGACATAGGTTCTGTGCCATGCTCCCTTTCTATGGAGGAAGACAGAGAAAAAATATACATGCTGACTGTAAAGGTAGAGAGGTTTTGATCAGAATTTGTGATCGCTGTTAAAACTGTTCCAGAAAATTTTCTGCAGGAGGCAGGAGGAGGGGAAGGGAGGGTTGAGCCAGCCAGGTCCTGCAAGGAAGCAGCTCCTAGTGGACTCAAAGCTGGACTCCATATCAAGAGAACAGATAACAAATTCCCAGTTCCGCAGAAGGACAGAGGAATGAGAGGACAGTGTTCTAGCTAATAGGAAAGATGGAGCCAGGCGTGGTGGCGCACTCTGGTAGTACAGTTAGAAACAGGGAGGTTGAGGAAGCCTCTCCCTTCTCTTCATTCAGCTATAAACACAACACTGCCTAATGATTAATCATGTGTAGTTAAGTTTAGCAGGTTGTGATGCCCAGGGTGGCAGATCATCGACATCAGCGAGGGGCGGAATGAGAAGCACCAGACATCAGAGGTGTCTGGCCCTTTAACTACCGGCAGCCCGAATTATTGAGGGTTCCTCTGCCTCCTTCACTTCTTTATTCTTGCTTTTTACTGTCCCATGATCTTCAATAAACATAGTTACTTACTACTTACTACGAGGTGTAAGCTCAGCAATTATTTCCTTGTTGTGCAGAAGAACCTGGACTATTTTTGGTCCACTCAGCTGTAACACTGGGAAGCAGAGGCAGAAGGATCACAAGTCTGAGCCCAGCTTTGGCAACTTAGTGACTTACCAAGACCTGGTCTAAAATAAAAAAGGTCTGAAGAGGTAGAGTGTAAACCCCTAAGGCTTTGTAGCTCTAGTCACATCTGACTGTATTTAGAAAAGTTTGTTTTACATGGAAATTGATTTATGTTAGGCCTCAGCCTCTGGCTCTTCTTCACCCAGATGAAAATCCTCCATAGTACTTCCTGAGCTCAAGAAAGGATGAAAGACTCCCCCCAGTATCACCCAAGAGCTGGGGGCCGGGTGGATGCATACAAAATGGAAAAGGTTCCCATAGTGTAGAAATGCAGGAAGTTAAAAGTTAAATTCTTCCTCTGCCTTCTCCATCATCCAGAGGTGACACTGTTGCCTGGACTTTATTATTACATGCTCAAGTGCAAACCAAATAGGTAGGGGGTTGCTGAGCCTTATTACAAGAGAGGGAGAGAGGGGGAGTGAGGGAGACCACTACGAAGCAGCCCTGACAGGACTTAAATTAATCAATTGGCCTTTCATGTGCTCTTGTGAATCTGTCCAAGGCCTAGGCTCCTCGTCTGGCAGACTCATAGTAAGTGGACATCTGTGAGTCATTAATCCCTGCTGAAACCTGTAATGGCAGATGAAGCCAGAAAGCCTCAAAAGATAAGGCAAGATCCAGACAAGGACACCTGGATCCGATCTCAACCGGATAAAGACTATAGCCACAGGCATCTCACTTCTGGGTGGATTAATTTAATCCTTAGGAAGGATTAATTTAATACCTTACTTGAAGAAGTCCTGAAGTGATTCTGCCCTTCTGAAGTATTCCCCTCCCTTCTTCTGATAACTAAATAAATGTGGGCCACCCAGAGAAGGTCTTGTTCTTAGCCCTGAGGGCATCTCAAATTCTGTGAGAGAGCTTTGATCCTCCTGGAGCCCTGAAATCATTCCATTTGCCTCTTCTTATTTAGCCTTCACTGTACACTTGTTCAGGAGATTGCGGACCCAATCAGCCCACAATAATGAAGGGATATTATTAACCTGATAATGGAGAAACATCGTCATTATGGGGGACAAAGGGCCCTGAGTTAATCTGAGTATTAAGAAGAACATGAGGCTATGTGTGGTACTGTACTCCTATAATCTCACAATCTGGAAGGCTGAGGCAGGAGGATCACAAGTCAATCTCAACCTTGGCAACTCAGTGACTTAGCAAGACCCTATGTCAAAATTTTTAAAAATTTAAAAATGAAAAGGGTTGAGGATATAGCTCAGTGTGAAGGCCCTCCAGTATGGAGGAAAAAAGCTGGGTTCTCTAAAAAGTAGATACTGAAAGAGAGTTGCATGTACCTTGTTTACTGGGAAGGTGACCCCGGGAAAGTACTGAGGAGGAGAGGCGTGAGACAGGACGGGGAGGCAGCCGGCTGAGGGTGGGGAACCAAGCAGGACACCGCTGTGGGTGAGGAGACCTTGGTGTCCCTGGGGATCAAGCTTGCCCTACCCCTGCTTCTAGCAGCAGAGGAGATGAGGCAGTTCGCAGCCTCTGTGGAGAACTCCTGAGGCGTAACAGACGATTCCCCAAAGCCCTTGTGGGCTGCAGCCCTGGGCAGGGCAGACTCTTCAGGTGGGAGAACACCTCCCCAAAGAGAAGCATGTGGACAACTGTGAGGACGCCAGTGAGGACTCGTAGTGGTGGGAACTGCATGGCAGGAAGTGTAGGCCCCATGAGCTGCTCAGGGCTCTGCTGTCGTTTCCTGCCTGGCCCTGTTCCGGGCGTCCTCAGCCTCCTGCAGGTTCATCTGCCCTTGTCATGGGAGAGGCAGAGGACCCCGTGGTAACAAGTCCCGAGGTACAAAGCCATCCTGGGACTGCACTCACGTCTCCTCTGCTGATGTCCTGCCGGCTGAAGCGACTCACAGAGTCGCAGTTGGAGCAGACACCCTGCCCCTAGGGAGGGTGCTGCAGAGCCACACAGCAAAGGCTCGGATGCTGGGAGGGGGCAGGGCCGGGCCAGGCGATACCCACCTACCAGCCCCTGGCCCTGCAGCCTGGGTCCCAGAGCTGCCTGCCTTGCTCCAGCGAGCCGTGTCATCGCCTCAATCATTTCTCTTTCTTGTCTCAATTTATCCAGCAGTGCGTCCTGCCACTTCATCTCTACAGATCTGGATATTTTTGTTTTGGACCAAACAGGCTCAAACAGGCGAAGTTCCAAAGGCCCCACAGGTAGTCAGGTCTTTGCAGCGTCGGCAAAGCAAGCTTTAAAATCCAGGCTTTATCTATTGCCCTAGTTTGGGATCTGGGGCTTCCCTTGTGCAAGGGAGCACAGGCTGGGCCAGGATTCCTCAGCCCCGCCTCACTCGCTCTTGCTCTTCTTAGTGACCTCAGCCTGCCTGGGGAGCAAGCAGGGAGTGCTGTTTGCAGCAAGAACCAGACTGAGCTGCAAAAGAAGGAGCTCAAAGGCCCGCGCTTGGCTGTGAGTGCTAAATGAACCCCGGCCCAGACTGTTGGCACCAGGCGGCCAGAACGGTAGCGCTCGTTCCTGGGTGCCGAGACCACTTCCAGTACAACTTGTTCCCTTTGCTAATAGATCCTTATCTCACAGATGGACGGGAGCCCCTGGCTCCTTTCAGCACTTATCCCTTCCCAAAGTCCCTCTGCACGCACACGCAAGAAAAAACAGTGCAGAAACAAAAAGTACTGTGGTGGAAATCACTGACGATACGACGTGGGCCTTAACAAGCTCTGCTTTGAGGCGGCAGTGTCTTCCAGCACGGAGGCATTTTTTTGTTGTTGTTCTCACTTGCAATATCCTGTATCAGTTAGGACTGTGTGAATGCGTTCCTTTCTTTCTTTTTTAAATGAGAAATTCAATTTTGGGCTTTTTCCTTGTATTTAATTCAGTTTGGGTATTTTGGGAGTTTAGTCTACTAGTTAAAGTATCGCTCACACACACACAAGCCAGGAAGAGGAAGCTAGACTCGGTGACATCTCAGCGGGCTGATGTCGAGTGCTGGCTCCCTAACACAGGCTGTGCTGGGCTTCGGGAGGCTCGGAGAGGTGAGAGATACGCTACCCAAAGTCACAGCTGTGCAGGCGCCTGAAGTAGATTTTGGGAAACTGCATTGCCAGTTTATGGCCCACATCACACACACGTTTCTTCTTAAACAGAAGGCGACTGACACTGAAGTCCAGATGGATTTGTGTAGGCTGAGTTTGGGAGGTGCCAGGGAGGCTGGCAGCAGCACCTTTTTGTATTTCTTTAGGTTTGACCTGGGGATAAAGAAGCCACAGCTGCCAAAACTTTACTGCTCGCAGCACACATGTCCTCTGTGGAGATGACAGATGTCCCTAAACAGAGGCATCCGGGGTGGGGACTGTTGGTGCTGTGGCCCGGGTGGCGGAGTCGAGGGTGTGGTGGGGGAGAGTTGGGCGGGCTTGTACCAGAGTCCCACACCCGCAGAGTTCCAGCCCCACTGTCTGACACCTGCACTGGGACCCTTCAGAAGGAGTGAGGAGGAGGAGGGTGGGGCTGGGGCCTGTGGGGACCTTGGGGCTTACACACAGCGAAGCAGGTCCAGCAGCCAAAGGAGGCCGCCACAGACATGTGCTCTTTATTTGCCCAAACTCAGCCTCCCCGTGAGAAAGCCCACCTCGAGATGATGTTGCAGTGAAAGGAAGGCCATGTGGACAAGACCCGGCGGCAGGGAGAGACGTGTGTAATAGTGCAATAAAACCTTGAAAAGCAGCGCTCTGGTCTGACTGTGTCCCCTGAATGCTTGAGTGCTAGAAACTTGCTCTCCAAATTCAAACGTCAGTGAAGCCTTTGGGAGATAATGAGGCTTCATGAGGTCATGAGGTGGTCCCATGATGACATCAGTGACTTTCTGAGAAGAGGAGGAGGGACTGGAGCTAGTGCACATGCTGGGTGTGCCATGCAACGCCCTCTCTCATGGTCTGATGAAGGAAGAAGCCTCTGGAAGTACACTTGGACTTCCCAGCTTCTGGGACTGTGAGTGAATGAACATCTACTCATTATACATCATTTGACCTCAGGTGTTGTGTTACAGTTACAGAAAGGGCCTATGGCGGTAGGTGGAGCAAGGAGCCATGCACTGGTGCTGTTCATGCCAGAATGCCCAGTAGGTGCCCTGTTCCTTGTTTTGGCCCCACCCCAGCCCCTTATTGGCAAAGCCCTCTTTGCTGTCTATGTCTCCCTCAAGCTGTGTGTATTCTCATAAGATGTTTTTTGCTTTGAAACTTGCAAGCCTGCAGTTCCAACTGCAACTTTCCTGCCCAGGCTAGTGAGTTCTGAAGTCAGCTGCTCCCCATTGACTGCACACACACCCCTGAGCTAGTCAGAGGATCTGGGTGGGTGAGGAGCTGATTTCTGCTTCCCGTCTAGAGTCAGTGATTGTTGCAGTTTTTCTTAAAGCAGACAATTTTCTTTTTTGTGGTACCGGTAATCGAACTCAGGACCTTGCGCTTGCTAGGAAGGCGCAGAAAGTTTTCTTGAAAGGGACACCTACTTGGCACTTTTTTCTTTTGCAGGCAGCGATTTAGGGGCTTATGGGGGAATCATTTGGAATTGGTTTAGTTTAGACAAAACTTGTCCACTTCCAGAACTAAGCGACCAGTACCACCTTCAATGCCAGTGCAGACCCGCCCTATGCTGATAGCTGTGCAAACAGGTTAGCCCAGCTGCGATTTTCTCACTTTAAAAGCCACTTTCAATGAAAATGGTACAGCAAGACAGGCAGGCTGTACAAGAAGGCAACTCTTACAACAAAAAGTTGGCTAAACTCACATAGGTTAAGTTAAAAAAAAAACAACTAGAAATGAGAAACTGCCATGTGTTAGCATGGCAGAATTACAGAGGAATTTTTAGTGTATCTATTTCATGATCAACACACAGACCACACGGATGACTTGTGTCACAAAGAACAGACACAGAAAACCAGAAGCAGAAAGTTATACAGATATCTGATCGTGAGCCACCACATTTTATTTCAACACATTTGACGCTTTTGAAAAGTTAATTGGGGAGTGAACGAAACGGACCAAATAGCTTTGCACAGATGTTTTCCATAGTGAAACAATTTGTTCAGAGCCATCTGGCCAAGTGGCAACCAGAGCTTCCCAAGGGGACAACTAACTTTGCTTGTGAGCCCATCTAGTGTCAAGGCCACCACGGAGTGGCACCGGAAGCAGCTCCACTGACCGCACACTGGACTGGGTGAGCCACCTCGATGGTGCCGGGGACCAGCTTCGCACAAGGCCTTGAGCAGCATTTGTTGCCACCACCGGAAGCGCACTTGAGCCAGCCCAACCAGGAGCGGAATCTAGAGACAGCAGCCATGTCTCGCTGAGCAGGTCAGAGTCACCACTAGAGGACACTGCGGAGACTGGTGCCCCTCACTCTGGGGGCTTTGCCTGGTTTTCTGTGTCCCCTTCTCTTTTCATTTGTTCCCTCCATTCTTCTCTTTCCCTTCTCCAAAGCCATCTGGACTGGGCCCCCCATTTCCAAACCCCAGGAACCCCCTTTCCCAGGACACAGAGAATTCCACTGGTCCACTTGGGCCAGGCATTCAGCCAGGTGCCACTCACGCCCAGGTGCATTTGAGGTGTTCGGGAAGGCTGTGCCTCCTCCAGGCAAGTGCAGCCCCAGGGCAGGGCCCACCTCAGGCTTTGCTAACATTCTTTCACTCCTCTCCTTGTGCAGTGTGCAACCCAGACAACATTAGCACTGGCTGACAGCCCTTGGCCACCCCTAATCTGGTCTGCTGTGGCTAGGGTTGCGGCGGGCAGAACACACCACGTCCTTCAAACAGGTGGAGAGGAGAACAGCACCCCTGTCCTCTGCCCAGACCGAAAAGAGCTCTGGAACTTTCCTTTTTTTGTCTTTTTGAGACAGGGTCCCACTAAACAGTTCAGGCTGGCCTTGAGCTCACTTTGTAGCCCGGGCTGATCTTGAACTCACAACGATCTTCCTGCCTCAGCTTCCCAAGCACTGGGGTTACAGGTGTGTGCCACCACACCTGGCCAGCTCTGGAACTTTCCATCCCACCCTTTCTCAGGTAGAGCACACTAATGTGGGGCTGAATGTGCCCTGTCCTAGAACAGTTCATTCAAAACCTGCGACCTGTGTTTATACGTTCGGAAAACGTCACCGCATAGAAGTTGATACATGAGCTCCTACTATGCGCAGCTAGGAAAGACAGTGGAGATCATCAGGGCTCGGTTGTACCGTCAAACAACCCAGCGAAGCAGAAGGCACTTGTTCGGAGCTTACCACTGGACAACAAATGGGTTATGAAAGGACACTCTTCTTCGGGGAATTTTCATGTTAGACACTTCGAAACATCAAGATGGCACAGGGCTGCCTGCCAGGAGAGGGAGGCAGGGTGAGATGGCATCTCCAGCCACCCTCAGAACCAGGACCCCGCCCCCAGTCAGAAAAAGAAGTCCCAATTTTCCTCTTTGAACTCTGTTTGAACCCACTCCTGGTTCATGGTTTTCTGAAATCTGTTTGCAATTGTTGACCTTGTTCCCATGTTAGGCGTAAGAACCCATCTGCGTTTCTGGAAAGCCACAGGCCTCTGCATCTGGTCTTCCTCTCCAACTGCTGCTGTCCCCTGTGGCAGCGGAGACACCAGGGCCCCTGGTTCTCGTCTCTCCCTGTGGAGCCGACTAAGCTCCTAGGCTGTCACTCCCCCAGTTCTCTTCTCTGTCCTCTTGGTGACAAGGATTTTTCAGATTTCCTCTAGCTTGGAGCCTCACCATCACCCTTGTCCCGATGGGGCAGGGCATGCCTTTCACATGCTGTTCTCTTAGGCTTTGGGGAATGACAGGGCATCTCCTCCTCTCATAGTTGAGGTCAACATATTTGTAGTTGACCTTAGAATACTCTTTGAGATATCAGGCCTGTGCTTATGTTTTCTGTTTCGGATTTCATTGTTTGTTTTCTGCTATGCA
>PVLD010016121.1:0-46096 GCA_004027595.1 Dinomys branickii | reverse complement strand
CGCGCGGCTCGCCCGACACGCGCGAAACGTGGGACCGCCGGGCGTCTCCGCCGCTAACAAGCCGATCTCTGTCGGGAGTCGTTGGGGGGCTGCGCCGACTCGGGGGGGCGGGAGGGATCGAGGGGTCCGCGCTCTCAGGGTGCTAGGACCCAGAAAATTCCTCTCTCCTCTTCCGGCGGCTTTTGGGGCCCTCCGCGCGGCTCGACCGACACGCGCGAAACGTGGGACCGCCGGGCGTCTCCGCCGCTAGCAAGCCGATCTCTGTCGGGAGTCGCCGGGGGGTTGCACCGTCTCGGGGGGACGGGAGGGCCCGAGGCAGCCGCGCTCCCACTGCGCCTGGACCGATCCCCGCTTCTTCCCCGCGGGGATCGTCCTCGGCTCCCAGCGTCTGGGACTTTCCCACGTCTCGCCCCGGCAGCCTGGTCCGCCCTACCACATCTCCCCCGGCATCTCAGAGAAATACACCCAGTTTAAACTTCCCAGCCGAGGTTCCGGCATTCATGCTCACCAAGTCTGTCTCGAGCTGGTGGTGTTTATTAAGGAGGTTCGCTCCCTTGCTGCTCACCCGGTCGCCATCTTCCCCGGATCCTACAGTTTATATTTTAATTCAGAACATTTATCTTGTTCAACTTTGCTGTACCAGTGAAAGAAAGTATTCTTTATCTACTCATGTTTCTATTAAAATATATTCTTTCTACCCGATTTTAAGCATTATTTTTTCTAGTGTAAAGTCCAGAATTTCACAACTTAGGTTTTTTGCAAACCTCATGACCATGGTTTGATTGAACAGATTTAGGGTGTGATGGCTGAAGTGAGTTGTCAACTTGATTGGCTTTGGGATCTCTTTGGAGATTTGTAATACACATCTGAGTGTCTGTAGGTTGTGGGACTTGACTTTAGATATGACTGTATGTATTGACCTTCCCTGCCTTCTCTCTGGTGCTGGTTCTTTACTCTGTTTCATGCCAAGAACTAAGTAACTCCCTGCCATACTGCTTCTCAGTGATGTTCCAAACATGCCAAATCCCCTCATAGTATGACCTAAATTAAACCTCTCCTCCTTTAAATTATGGGGTCAGGTATTATACCTCAGCAGTGAGAAAGCTGGCAAAACGTGCAGAGTTACAAATCTGCTTTGAAAATTATTCTTTATAATTTATCTATATGATCTTCATAATTATTCTTTATAATTTACCTCTTTTTTCTACCACTATAGCTGTGGAATATTTTCTTCAGCAAATCATGTGGGTGTAGTAATTTTCCCAAACCAGGTAGCTTATTTTTATTTTTATTTTTTTTCTGAGAGTCTCAGGTCAAAATCTATTTTTATAATGTGTTATATATATTTTTAATTCTTTGATTTTTAAAAATTTTACCAAATATAATAAAACCAATGGTATAAAATTTCAAAACAAGATAGTAGGAGAGCAGCAATGTTCAGTACATTGAGCATTGTTATCTTCAAAATGCTTTCTTATAATACAAGACATAAGCATGAAGAACTCATCAAGAGGTATAGGCATATTCCTTTCCTTTCAATGAATGAATAACAATTAGTAGTATATCTCTCTTAACTATCTTTTGTATATGTACATATATGTATTTTTTTCCTTTTCCTTTCCTTCTTTTCTCCCATTCCAGTTGAACATGTTATATATTAAGATGACAGGGAATCTCCACCCTCTGTGTGCCTGGTGCAGACAGGAGATCATCACTCAGAAGGTCCACGAACTGCTCTCACTGGGGTGCACATGTGGACCCTCCTTGCATATGCCCAGTACTAAATGAGGTACTGGAGGGGGTGCTCCATGAGCCGCTGACACCGTGGATCAGGTCTGGGCTTCACTTGCACTCTTTGACCTCCAGGAGGTCAAAGACATAGGCAGTCTGTGATTGCTGTTGGTATGGCCCACATCTGGGTCCTGTGCACATCCTGAACTGATAGGAGATGCAGACTCAGGTGGACACAACCTGTGGACAGCGTTTCCCAGCTGAATGCTGCTGAAAGAACCAGGTATTTCCCATCTATTTCCTCGGGGCAGAGCTGGCGACTCATGAACCTGCCACCATTACTGTCTGAGTCTCTGCCCACTGTGCACCTGGTACAGACAGGAGGTCTTCACTGAGAAGGCCTGTGAACTGTTCTCACTGGGATTCACTCGTGGGCCCTCCCTGTGCATGCCCAGCAGTGAGTGAGGTACAGGTGCAGGTGCTCAAGAGCCACAGACACCTGGTTTGGGACTGGGGTTCACTTGCACGTGGCCTAAACTGACTGGAGACACAGAACCAGGTGGTCCAAACACTGTTGACCCTGCAGTTCACGTCTGGGTTTTGCCTGTATCCTGAATTGCCTGGGGTCACAGGACCATTGGTCTGGGATTGCATCAAAAGTGCAGTCAGATTATGGGTCATACATGTGCCATGAACAGCGAGGGGTCACTGGATCAAACCATCTATAATCACCTGACATCACAGTACACATTTTAGACCTGGGAGAACTAGGTACAGTTCACCATTTACTGGAAGACTCCAGCCTAAGCAGCATATCCCACTGGTAACTGAGGGGAAGGCCTGACCACCAGGAAACCTAGGGCAATTACTGACCTTTGCTGAACTGCCAGAGAACAAGGATACTGAGTGTTCTGCCTCTGGCATGAAACATGACAAGACAAAGGACTAAAACCCAATCTCAGAACTCCACCCCACTCAGAACAAGTCCAGGAGACATCAACATAGGAGAACGTGGTAAACACACACCTGAAATTGATGAAATGACTGCAATGGAAGTAAAGAAACAATTTGATCAGGCCATAGAAGAGATCAGGTCAGAAACAATCCCTCAGGCAAAAAATGAAATGACAATGATAATGAAAGAAATGCTCTGCATATCTAGAAAAGAAATAGATAAAAAAATAGATGAACATAGGCAATGGATGGAAACATTACCTGAGTGATATAGGAATGAATTAGAATGTGTGAAACAGACTCAAAGGGATTTCTAGGAAATTAAAACTTCCACTGAAAGCTTGCAAAATTGCTTGAATGAAGCTGAAGATAGAACTTCAGATCTTGAAGACAGCATGGTAGCTAGGGATTGTGAAAGGAAGGCTCCCTTAAAAATCAATAAGGGTCTAGGAAAAATCAATTCAACGGCTGCAAGAAGAGGTAAAGAGAAATAATGTCAGACTAATAGGAGTCAATGAAACAGCAGGAGGTGATACAAATGACATAGAAAGGAATATTGGCAGAAATCATAGCAGAAAATTTCCCAAGCATGGAAACAAAACCTGAGATAAAAGTAAATGAGGCATATAGAACTCCTACTAGTCATAACCATAATAAAACTACACCCAGACATATAATAATCATGATCTTAGATCTCCAGCAAAAGAACATAATATTAAAAGCTGTTAGAGAAAAGAAAGGGATCACCTATAAAGGAAAGCCCATTAGAATCATGGCAGACTTCTCAACACAAACCATCCAATTGAGAAGAGCTAGGAGTGAAGTATTACAGATCCTAAGACAAAACAGCTTCCAACTCAGACTTATGTATCCTGCCAAACTATCCTTCAACTTTTTTTTTTTTTTTTTTTTTGCAGTACTGGGGATCGAACTCAGGACCCTGCGCTTGCTAGGCAAGCGCTTATTCCACTGAGCTATATCCCCAGCCCCCTATCCTTCAAGTTTGATGGAAAAAAAAAATATTTCCAAGACAAAGAGCAACTGAAGAAATTCAAGAGTGCCAAATCATCCTTACAAAATATACTAAAAGTCATTTTAGACAGAGAAGAAAATGAATGCAATTTCAAGAACAACAGTAGAAAGGAACCCTCAAGAAAAGCAAGCAAGAAAACTGGTAGAAAAAGTAAGAAACCAACAGCAAGTAAATAACATGACAATGATAAGCCAGCACATGTTGGTTATAACCATAAATGTAAATGGCCTCAATTCACCAGTCAAAAGAAACAGAGTGGCAGAGTGGATTAAGAAACAAAATCCAGTGATATGCTATATAAAGGAAACACATTTGATTCAAAAGGAAATCCATAGACTGAAAGTCAAAAACAATCCTTCATGCAACAAGAACCCAGAAAAAATCAGGAGTAGTAATTATATTTGCAGACAATATAAACTTCAAACTGAGCACAATCAAAAGAGATAAAAGAAGATCACTACATACTTGTTAGGGGAAAACTGCAAGAAGATGAGATAGCAATCCTAAACATATATGGACCAAATATTGGAGCTCCAAACTACATAAGACAAATCTTGACAGGCATGAAAACCCATATAATTAATAACATTATTGTAATAGGGGACCTCAACACCCCTTTGACACAAAGATAGGTCAACTGGACAAAAAAATCAGCAAAGAAATAACAGATCTGAACCAAAGCTGTGAACAAATGGACTTAGTAGATGTATACAGAGTGTTGCACCCCTTAACATCAGAATACACATTCTTCTCAGCTGCACATGGGATTTTCTCTAAAATAGACCACATTCTAGCCCATAGAGCATACCTACCTAAATGCAAAAGAACTGAAATTATCATATGCATATTAGGCAACTACAGTCCAATGAATTTGGAAATTAATGAGAAAAGGAACTCCAAAAACTCCATAAGCACTTGGAAATTAAACAAGAACTTCCTGAACAATGAATGAGTCACAGAAGAAATTAAGGGAGGAATTAAAAAACACCTACAAACAAATGAAAATGTAGATGCAAGTTACTGGAATCTGTGGGATGCAATGAAGGCAGTCCTCAGAGGGAAATTTATAGTGGTGGACTCACACATAAGGAAAACAGAAAGAGAACAAATAAATTGCCTAATGCTGCACTTCAAACTTTTAGAAAAAGAATAACAAGTCAAGCCTAAAGCCAAAGAAGGGAGGAGATTATAAAGATCAGGGCAGAAATTAATGCAATTGAGCTGAAGAAAACCCTACAAAAATAAATGAATCAAAGAGGTGGTTCTTTGAAAGAATAAATAAAATTGATAAACCCCTAGCAAACCTTATTAAAAAAAAGAAAGGAAAGAACTCAAGTCCAGGAAATAAGGGATGAAAGGATGAAATTACTACAGGTTCTACAGAAATTCAGAAGATCAATAGTACCTACTTCAAAAATCTTTACTCTCATAGGATAAAAAACTCAGAAGAAATGGACAGATTCCTAGATAGATATGAATTACCAAGACTGAGTCAAGAAGGTATAAAAATCCAGAACAACCCAATATCAATTAATGAGATTGAAAATGTCATTAAAAACTTCCAGAAAAAAAAAAAAGCCCAGGCCCTGATGGATTCACATCAGAATTTTATAAGAAATTCAGAGAAGACTTAATACCAACACTCTTCAAATTCCTCAATGAAATTGAAAATGAAGCAATCCTCCCTAACTTATTTGTGGAGGCAAGTATTATACTGATAGCAAAATCAGAGAAAGACCCAACCAAGAAAGAGAGCTACATATGAATCTCCCTAATGTTTATGGATGCAAAGATGTTCAATAAAATACTAGGAAATAGAATGCAGAGAACCATCAAGAAAATCACACACCATGACCAAGTCAGATTCATTCCAGGAAAGCAGGGAGGTTCAGTATTCACAAATCGATTAATGTTATACACCATATCAGTAGAGCAAAAGACAAAAAACCATATGATCATCTTAATAGATGCAGAAAAAGCTTTCAACAAAGTCCAACATGCATTCATGATAAAAGCTCTACAAAAAATAGGAATAGATGGTCTTTACCTCAACCTGATCAAAGCCACCTATGAAAACCAATAGCCAACTTCATACTAAATAGACAAAAACTGAAAACTTTTACTTTAAAATCAGGAACAACATAAGGATGTCCACTGTCACCACTCCTGTTCAACATAGTTCTGGAAGCAGTAGCCAGACCAGTTACACAAGAGAGAAATAAAAGGAATAAGGATAGGAAAGGAAGAAGTAAAACTCACTATTTTCAGATGACAAGATTCTTTACATGGAAGACCCTAAAAACTCCACAAGAAGACTTCTTGAATTAATCAACAAATTCAGCAGTGTAGCTGGATATAAAGTTAACACCCAAAAATCAATAGCATTCCTACACAAAAACAACAAACAGACTGAGAGAGAAATTAAGGAAACCATACCTTTCACAATAGCATCCAAGAAATTGAAATATTTAGGAATCAATCTAACAAAAGAAGTAAAAGATCAATTCAATGAAATTACAGTACTCTGAAAAAAGAGATTGAAGAAGATTTCACTAAATGGAAAAACATTTCATGCTCACGGACAGGAACAACCAACATTGTGAAAATGACCATACTATCAAAATTGCTGTACAGATTCAATGCAATTCCCATTAAAATATGATTAGCATACCTCACAGATCTAGAGAAAATATTCCTTTAATTAATCTGGGACCAGAAGAGACCCAGAATAGAAAGAGCAATCCTGGGCAATAAGGACAAGTCAGGTGGAATTACAATCCCTGACCTGAAATTTTACTAAAAAGCTAATGTAATAAAATAAACCTGGTACTGGCTAAAAAACAGACTGGAAGATCAATGGAACAGACTGGAAGACACAGACACAACCACAAACACACTCAGCCATCTAATCTTTGATAAAGGCACCAAACAAACTCACTGGGAGAAGGAGAGCTTCTTTAATAAGTGGTGCTGGAGAAATTGGCTTACCTCTTGCCAAAGACTGAAAATAGGCACTAGTCTATCACCATGAACCAAACTAAAGTCAGAATGGATCACAGGTCTCAATATTAAAACAGAAATACTAAATCTATCAGAAGAGAGTGTAGGTAAAAACCTTGAAGACATAGGGTTAGGCAGAGAGTTCATGAACAAAAACCAAACTGCCTGTGAAATACTTCTAAGAAATACTTGTAAGAATGAACAACTGGGATCTCATCCTACTTAAAAGTTTCTGCACACCTAAGGAAGTTACCAACAGAATAAAAGGAAAACCTAGGAAAAAAGGAAATTTAAATAAAATTAGCTGACTCTCCCTCAGACAAAGGTCTGCTTTCTAGAACATATAAAGAATGAAAAACATCAGTGTCTCCAAATTCAAAGACCCAATCCGAAAATGGGCAGCTGAAATGAATACATACTTCTCAGATAAAGAAATACAAATGGCAAATAAATACATGAAAAAATGTTCAACATCATTAGCCATTTGAGAAATGCAAATTAAAGCAACACTGAGATTTCATCTCACCCAAGTAAGAATGGCTATTGTTAAGAAATCAATGAATAACAGATGCTGGTAAGGCTGTGGAGAAATAGGAACTCTTCTCCACTGTTGGCGGGAATGCACACTGGTGAGACCACTGTGGAAATCAGTTTGTAGATTCCTCAGCAAACTAGGTCTAGAGGCCCTATTCAACCCAGGTATTCCCCTTCTTGGTCTTTTCCCAGAAGACCTGAAAACATCATATCACAGTGATACATGTGCACTCATGTTCATAGCAACACAATTTATAACTGCTAAATTGTGGAAGTAACCCAAATGTCCATTGACTGAAGATTGGATAAAAAAAATTGTGGTACTTTTAGATAATGGAATATTATGCAGCCATAAAGAAAGATTAAACTGGAGGCTTTTTAGGGTAAATGGTCACAACTAGGGACAATACTCATAAGTGAAATAAATGAGACCTGAATGTGTAAGCAATGTACTGTCTCACTAGTGTAAGAACATGAAAAAGTGAATAAAAACTAGGAGGTATGATAGACATTGTGAAATGAAAGGAAAATGCTCAAAAGTAAAGGGCACCTGGGGTGTGGGAAAGAGAAGAGAAACAAGGGGAAATTATGTATGTGTGTACATACAGGATAGCTAACAGTTGTACTACTGTGTTCTATTGCTTTACTCAAAGGAACAGTTAATGATTTCTTGTTTGATCAATATTGCATGTCTATTTGTTTTCAAGAGAAACCACTTTGAAGATATCCATACATAATACAACAACCATTGTTAATTTCCTATCACTTTGTCTGTAACTCTTTATTGTTTGTATTGTTTTTATGCTATTTTGTACTTGGATGTCTGTTTGTTAATATGTTTTCCTTCTTTTATTTTTAAAATAAAAAAAAGATGACAGTACAGGTCATGTGTTGAGTTGTAGACATGGTGTTACATTTCAGTTCATCATAAATTATTTTCATATTTTTCAAGCAGTTTAGTTTGGACTTACATTGTGAACAGGCATGTACGTGCTATAGTTGAGGGCTAGCCAAAGGACCCTCTGTAACTACTTTCAACTTCTTTCATCCCCGACTGTCCTGAAAAAAGTACTGTAATTACTATCAATAAGGCACCTTGTCATAATTCATTATTTCTAGAAATCCTGGTGAGGAAGATTACATATATGGTCATTAATAGAGTTATTAACCTTTGTATCCAGCAAAGTCAGAGCATCTGGAGAGGGAATAGGTGAAGCACTGGATCTCAAGTCCAGTGCTTTGCAGGGGAATATTCTATTATTTTGTGTGTGGTGGTGGGACTAGAGATTGAACAAAGGGACTTCACACTGAGCTATGCCCTCAGCCCTTTATTTTCTTTTTTTCCTCTTTCTAACTTTGAGAGAGGTCTTCACTATGTCATTGAGTTGCTTAATTTGCCCAGGTTGGCCTGTAAGTTGTGATCCTTCTGCCTCAGCCTCCTCCACCACTCCTGGCAGGAATATCCTGTTTAATTGCAGTAAAAGAGATAGCTTTGCAACTTGCTTTATCATTTTGTGTGCATTAGTATCTAAACTGAGGTATTAAAAAGAATTTTACTTGAATGGGAGAGGTATTGTACAGTGTCTAGTACATATTATTTTGGAAGATGTCCTTTTGTGTAACATTAGATAATGTTTTTCAAGTTTATTATGTGCCAGATATTATTCTAATTATATGATCTCATTTCTATATATTTCTAAACAACCCTCTGAGATAGATAATATTATTGCCACATTTTACTGCTTAAATGCTTAGGTATAGGTCTAATAAATTGCCAAGTTCATATGGTTAGTAAATGGTATGTATAGCAGTTAGGAAGGGTTAAAGCATACATACACATGAGAAATAAGCACATGAAAAATTATCATATGTGCAAAAACTCCAAGTAGATGTTGTGGCAGAGTGTTGGCAGAATGTCAGGGGACAGAAGAACAAGATAATATTGCATAATTGGTTAGAGAAGGATTTGGAGAAAAGTAATATTTAAGGGAAGACCTCTAGCGTAAGCAGAGAAAAGTTATGCAAAGACTAGTAAGTGCAATCCTCCTAAAGTAGAAAACAGCTTAGTGTATTTGAGGAGAAGAGAAGAGAACTCTTGTTAGCTCCATCTTTAGTACAGAGCCAACAGCTCTCCATTTGGAGATCTAACAAGATGAGACAGCAGCTGTCTTTCTGAATTTTGTTCAGTTTTCAAGTTTTGCTTGTTCTTTGAAATTAGCAAGGCTTTAGGCATAAGAATACGTATTTTTCAGCCTTTTCAAGAGAAATAGAACCAAATCTACAGATAGATAAAGGTATGAAGATAAGATTTTTTTTTTGATGGGAATTAACTCATGTGATTTTGGAGACTGACAAATCTCACCATCTGCTCTCTGTACCCTGGAGAAACAGTAAAGCTTTTGGTGTAATTTTGTTTCAGCTCAAATACCTGCAAACCATGGGGCCAGTACTATAACTGCCCCGCAAAGGTGAAAGGCCCCAGAATAGGGGCACAGTTTGTGTAATTCTTGGAGCCTGAAAACCAGGAGATCTGACTTCCAAGGTAAAGAGAAGATAGATACTCTAGATAAAGGACAGAGAGACAGAGGGAGGGAGAGGGAGGGGAGAGGGAGGGAGCGGGGGAGAACGAGAGAGTGATTTCCTATACCTTTTTGATCTAGTGTGCTCCCAAGGCATTAAATGACATCCACCACAGTGATGAAAATAGATGTTCTTTATTCAGTGTAGCGATCCAAATGCTAATCTCTTCCGGAAACACCCTTACTAATATACCCAGAAAAATGTTTTAGGAATTATCAGAATGTCCTTAATCCAGTCAAGTTGAAACATAAAATTCACTATCATAGAATGTCTCTTTCTGATTTCATGTGGATATTTTCTTTCTAGCCTTTTATGTACAGAAACTTTTCTTATTGGTGTGTGCATTAAAATGCCACAGTATTTAACTGAAAAGCAAATTATTTCTGTACTTATTTTTTTTATTAAGGTTGGAATCTGGACTTGATTAAGAAAGAGCAAACTTCTTTAATTCATAAATTCACTCAAATGCTAATCAAAGGACTAATATATGTCCTTTGAGTAACACCAAAATGAATTTGTCATGGTTGTATCTTTAAGAAGGTTAGAGTCCAGTATAATGTGTATTTAAAAAAAAATTTATATAGGGAATGGGAGTATAGCTCAGTTGTAAAGTGCCATGGGCTTGATCCCTAGTGGCAATATTTTATATATATGTATGTATGTACATATGCATATTTACATATAATTTTAACTAATATTTACATTTTCTAATCCCATAAATCTTTACACCTTGTGATTTTACTAACCTTCCAGTACATAGGCCATTCAGAGAAAACATTATTATTCAGACTTAAGTTACAAAACTGATTTTGTTGTGTTATAAGGACACAAGAGTTTCAAAAATAAGACTTTGTGTTGAAAATGAGTCTTTGTCGAGAAAAAAATGGTGTTGTAACTTTCAAAAATTTGCCTTTATATATAGGAACAAAAGCTGAGTGTCTTATTATAAACTACAATGTTTTCAGTTTAGAAATTATGGTGTAAGAGACATTTTTATCTAAATGATGGGAGAAAACCTTTGTGCCTTAGAGGTATAAAGCAGAAATATTAACCCACTGGAGGTAGGCGGCAGAAGAAAGATATTACTCAGGTGATGCAAAGTTGCTGTGTTATTGTTTGTGTCTGGATGATCACCAAAAGCCTCATCTGGTCATAAGGGGCAGAATTTTTGGAGGAGCCTGAATCTAGAGTTTGTATTTCCTTTATTGTCTAATTCTGAGTGGTGTGAGTGCTACTCCGGCCCTCGATGGCGTAGCCTTCATAAAATATAAGGGAGGAAAAGAGGCTTGTTTCCTTCTTTTGCTCTTGCTACTTTTGCTGTCTTCTTCCTCCATGAATGGTTACCCCTCTGACACATCACTCGGACTTGAAGCCAGTCGATTATGGACTGAACCCTCTACAAACTGCGAGCTAAATAAACCTACTTTTCCCTTAACTTTGGGTGTCATGTACTTTGTCTCAGCAAAGACAGAAAAATAACTAATACAGGGCTGTTATTTTCCTTGGCCTTGGTTCTGTAAGGTAGACGTAGAAAAACAAAAGAGGTGAACAAATATATAATTAAGATAGACGCTAAAGGCTGGGGACAGAGCTCAGTAGCACAAGCCCCTGTCTGGCAAACTCAAGGTCCTGAGTTTGATTCCTATCTTCCTGAGTTTGGTATTTCTGTCTTCTTTTTTGAGAAGATAGAAGCTGAAAGCTAGGAGGTTTTATGTCTCCCTTCTGCTCATGAACTCTAGGAGGAAGACTGGCATAGTGAGTCACTATGTACTTATGGGATGTTAGTCAAATTTTATTTTATTTTATTTATGTCTCTGGTATTATGTTGTGTTCAACACCAAATGCTTAGGCAAAGAGAAGCTTGAGAGAACTATTGTGAGTCTCCGCATTTCTGTGTGAGATGGAAGAGATTTAAAACTCAATGCAGAAGGAAGGAAATAGTACATTAAGGCTGGATTAAATGAGACTCATAGCTAAACAACAGGAGATGGAGATGCCAGTGAGAAAAGAAGAGCCATCCTGGACAGCAGGTCGTGTGTACATTTTCTGAGAGGGATCACACTTTCTTTCTCAAAGGAGAGAACAGACTGAGGGCAACTGCAGCCCGGTAAGCCCTGAAGCCATGAAGACAGAGGCTCTTTGCTCTCTATGATGAGTGGAATGACACCACAAAGATCAAAGAACAAGGATGAAGAACTTTTCCTCAGTGACAGGGGGCACGAGCAGCTTTTCTTCACACCCAGAAGCCATCTTGGGAAGGAAAAGAGGTGTTTTAAAAGTAATAGAATGTTGAATTGTCTACAGTTTACCAGACATGAATGATTATAATGAAAGGAGACTATTATTTGATAAAAGTAGGAACAAAATAACCTTCTCAGAATAAAATTACAGTTTAAAATTTTTTTTGGTTAAAGAAAACTTCTTACCTCACCCCCAATCCTCCACCAATTAAAGTTTTCAGTTTAGAAGCTTGTGTGTGTGTGTGTGTGTGTGTGTGTGTGTGTGTGTGTGTTTATGTTCTACTTCCTCATACCCATATTCATGTAGAGGCCTAACTATATAGCAAAGCATCTGCAAAGTTTAGATAAAGTGATCTCTGAGTTCAGAAGATTACATGAACAAACCAGACTACTACTTTATAGCTAGAATAATCTAGTTTTATTAAGACCTGTGTGCTGCCTTTGCTTTTTTAACTTTGAAAGAAGATTGCTCACTATCGAAGTTCAGTAATTCATTTAGTTGGAGCTCTTTACATTTATTGATCAACTTTCAAATTTTGTTTGGATTTTGAATACATGGTGTTTTCTATACTTAAAAGACATTAGTTTTATTACTCTGGAGTGGTAGTGCATTTTTTTTCCTATTGTATTGTATTTCTCTACTGTGTACAGAAAGTAGAGCTCTGGATGGTCTTTCATGCACTCAGTGAGCTAGTTACCCAGTGCTGACAAAATTGCTTTGGTGTTTTTCCACAGAAAATGGGGTTAAATAAGACCTTTTATAGGTATTTACACTGAGCTCAAATTAAATTTTGAGCAATAATTTACAAACTTGGTTCCATCTGGTAAAGTTTTTGTTTAATCTTTTGTTTCTTGTTGATTATAGGAAAAATCCTCCAATAACTGTATTGTGGAGGTTAGCCACAGACACTATTTAAACTGTTTGTCAGTGTCTCTGCCTCCTCTCAAATGAAGCAGGGCCACCATGGACTGTAACTAGCCAAGGTGGCTCTCCTGACCCATGTTATCAGGTTATCAGGTTTGTTTGTATTAAATAGCTTTTGTTTGATTTATCATTTATTAAGGTTGATTCTAGTAGTACTAAAAGTTGATATTATTATGAATAATTGAATTCTGCGATCTTTCAACTACTTTTCTTGTGAAGAGCACATATTTACCCCATTTCAGAGTTCTTGGGCTATCTACCTCTAGGATAATATTTACTTTGATTATTTGCTTTGTTTAGTTTGGTATGTCAGAAAGAAAAGAGAGGATAGTTGGTGGCATAATAGCAGAAAAGTTACATGACACATATCATCAAATCTAGCTTGAGTTTGGGTTGTGTGACAAATTTTTCCTATGGATAGGAGTTTGAAGAGTACTTTTTCTTCAAATTATTCACCATTCTGGGAGTTATCTCTTTCCTGAATTTTAGCTAACATGTGAACTACATGGCAAAAGCATAATGGGGGAGACTCAGAACTCTGATGGAACACTGAGACCATAAAGCGTAGACCGACTTAAGAGGACAAGTAGAGCAGGGCTCAGGGAGGAAAGAGCTCCTTAAGGTTCATAGAAAATAGACTCAGAGTGACTGACAGGCAGCTGCCAGCAGCAATGCCTAATCTGCACCATCTGTGCAGTGTTTGACTTTCCAATGGTAACGTGTTAGTGTAATGGTCTGTATAGTTTTATTCTCTCTAGTATTTAAGGCCTAGTTGATATTTGTGTGTCTCTATTGCTTGCTGTGAAATATTAGAGATTACAACAAATTTCTTTATTTAGTCAACACTTAGTGCACTACCTAATGTTCTCAGTAAATGAAAAAACTACAGGGAAATTCCAAACATATATTTTTCTCTATGACTCTGAACATCAGATTTTGATTTAGCTATTCATTGGTCAGTTGATTCTTTAAGGGACTTTAAGGTCCGAGGTGCTCAAAATATAACTTAATGAACATCTCTTTAGAAGCAAACTGAACGTTATGAGTTTTTCTTCAAATTATAAAAAAGTTACTTGAAAAATTTAATGTATCTTAGCTTGAAAGAGAACAAAAGTCAAACAAGTTATCATTTTGTAGCACAGTGTTATTGAACGGTGGCAAATTTCATCGAACGTTTTTGTCAGAGATGAATAATAACATAAATAATATATTAATCCAATAGCACCTTAGTTGCCTTTCTTTTTGGAATATTCTTTGGCTAATTAATTTTTACACTATAAATCATGTACCTCTATTATGCGCAAATCTCTACTGGTCAGGGTAGTAATACACCAATAAACAAAATTTCTTTCTGCAGAGGTGATGCTTGCATTCTAGTGGAAGACACAAATTACATAGATGTAAAATATAGTCTATTTACATTTTATTATACTATTTATAAAAATCAACCCAAAAGGGATCAGAGAAATAAAATGAGTTAAAACTATAAAATTGTTAGAAAAAGTGATACCAGTGCCTCTCCATAACCTTGAGTTTGGGAGTGAGTCTTATAGATGATGTTCGAAGCACAAGCAACAAATGGAAAAAGTAGAGGAACTGGATTTCTGCACCACCTTAGAAACGTACACACCAAGGTTACTATTAAGGAAGTGGCGAGACAATCGGGGATGGGAGAAGATACTAGCATTTATATATTTGATAAGGTTCTAGTGTTCGGAATATTATGAAAAACACTTTTGCAAATCAACAAGCCAAATAACTCCATTGAAAAATAGACAAAGGATTTGAATGAACATGTCTCCAAAGAAGACAGACAAATGGTCTACAAGCACATGAAGATATGAACATTACTGGTCACTTAGGAAATGCAAATGAAAAAGTCACAAGATACCATTTAATATATAATAGGACACTTTGATGGCTAAAATAGAAAAGGAAATGTAATGCATATCAACAAAGATCTGTAGAAAGGCCCTTATATACTCCTGGTGGTTATGCAAAATTACAAAACCACTGAGGAAACACGTTTGGGAAGTCTTCAAAATGTTGAACACAAGACTGGTACCCCCACTGTGGAAATGAAGGTGCAAATTCCTCAAAAAACAAGGATTAGAGGTCTCATACCATGCCACTATTCCCCTTCAGGATATTTTCCCAGAATTAAAAACATCATACCATAGTGATATATGTGCACTAATGTTTGTAGTAGTGCAATTTATAATAGCTAAATCTTGGAAACAACCCAAATGTCCATCAACCAAGGAGTGGGTAAAAAAAGAGGTGGTATTTTTATATAATGGAATATTACTCAGCTATAAAGAAAGATAAACTTGAGACTTTTATAGGTAAATGGATGCACTTAGACACCATATTTATAGGTGAAATAAATCAGACTCCCATGTGTAAACATTGTATTGTCTCCCAAGTGTAAGAATCTGAGAGAGTAAACAAGATCCAAAAGGTAGGGCCTGGGGATATAGCTCAGTGGAATAAGTGCTTGCCTAGCAAGCGCAGGGTCCTGAGTTCGATCCCCAGTACCACCAAAAAAAGGAAAAAATAAATAAATAAAAAAAGATCTAAAAGGTATAATAGATATTGTGAAAGCAAAAGAAACTACTCAAAAGGAAGGAACAACTGGGATGGGGGAAAGGAGAAAAGAAGGAAAAGAAAAGAAAAGAATATATATATACAGACACACAAGATCGCTAAGATAATTATACTACTAGTTTCTATTAGTTAATTGAAAAGGACAGTTTGTGCTTACATTGTTTAATCAATTTTGCATACCTATATCTTGTAATCTGAGCTCTACTTTGAAGATAATATGTAATATATTAATCATTGTTAATTTCCTATCTTTTTTGAAATTCTGTATCGTTTTTGTTGTTTTCCTCTCTTTAAAACAAAATTAAAAAGTTAAGCACAGAGTTACTGTATGATTTAAACTTTACATCTTGAGATATATTCTCCAAAGAGTTGAAAACAGGTGCTCAGATAAAAAGCGGAGTGTGAATGTGCACAGCAGCATTATTCCAGCAGCTGGAAGGTAGTGAATGGACTGTGAATGGACGAATAAATGTTTATTATATCCGTACACTGCATAGATACTCAGTTACGAAAAGAAAGCAAATACTGATAGATACAGCCTCCATTAGGATCATTGAAATGGTTATATTAAGTGAAAGCTGCCAGAGCAGACGACCTCATCTATGGTGTGATCACTATAAAGTAATCAGAATATGCTATATAATAGCTGATAAAATTTGATATTGAGTGATATGTTAGACAGAGTAAAATAACATTCCAAATTTTAAAAATCTGAACAACTGGAAACAAGAGGGATTGCCATTTTTGAGATGAGTAGGACTGAAGGGAAAATATGTTTTAGGGAAGATGGAGTAGGTAGCTTGATACTGTAGTCTGGTTTTGAGAACAGTGACCTAGACTTACCAATAAAAAGAAAAAATTAAACTCTAAGGGTTGAATGAGGTCACTAGGGTGTAATTAGAAATGAAAATAGCTTGGGCATGGTAGTGCACACCTGTAATCTCAGTGCTCAGGAAGCCGAGGCAGGAAGATTATTGGGAGTCTGAGGCCAGCTTGGGTTACATAGTAAACTGAAGGCCAGCATGAACTACACAGCAAGACCTTGACAGAGAGAGAGAGAGAGAGAGAGAGAGAGAGAGAGAGAGAGAGAGAGAGAGAGAAAGAAAGAAAAAGAAAAGAACTGAAAAAAGTTACAAAAACTGAGCCCTGGGAAATTTCAAATTTTGGAAGTTGGAAAGCACATAACACTATACTTTGGTTCTGAAAAGCTCTCTAACTTCATACATCCTATTGCTAATTTTCTGGCCGTTCTTTTGTCCATCTCAGTCCTCATTCTTGCCTTCTGGAGCTGTAAGATAATGATGATGTCAGCTGCGTTGTCCCAGTGACCCAGCCTTGAAATTTAAGGAAGATTCTATCTTACTTGGTTATGACAATATCATATTTCAGATTCTTAGAACCATTATGTGGACCCCTCTAATACGTTTCCAAACCAAATTCTGCTTCCTCTGCTTGTCTCTTCCAACCAACTCTGTCACTGCTGCAAGTTTAATTTTCCTATGACAAATATCTGATGGTATTCCCCTCAAGCTTTTCAATTTTCTTCTTGCTACCAAATGACCATTTCAAGGGCTTCACAGTGCCATAGTATCTTTATTTACAAATGCATACTCAGTTTCAACATTCACACTCCTGCAGACGCCAAACTCTTCTACCTCAGGTTTCTTTGCTGTCGCTCTACTTTCCTCCCTTATCTTTGTTTCAGTCTTTTTTCTAGCACTGTGGACTTCACACTGAGCTACATTCCCATCCCTTTATCTTTTAGTTTAGCTAGTAGCTAAGCCACTAATTTTCCTATGCAGGGCTTGAACTTGTGATCCTTGTCCTCAGCCTCCTACAGTGCTGGGATTATAGGCATGTGACTCCACACCTGGCTTTTTGTCCCAACGGTGCCATCTTTTGTGGCGTATTTCTGGTGGAGCACTCCCACAGGGACTTCATGACTTTTAATCAATCTATCCGCACGGATTATCTCATGCCTGTGAGAAGGTTTTACATTGTCTCTTATAATCAGTGCTCTTCTGTTAGTTCTGTCAGCTGCGAACCAGCCATGCCTTCTTCTCATAGCAACGCCTTGAGTTTCACTGAGGAGAGATATTCATTCCATAGTCTCCTCATGAATGACATATGTTGTGTTGAGGGCCTTTCTTTGCTAAAAAGTTCCTGTCCCAGCCCTGCCTGTCTAGCCCCACACATGAGAATTACAGCCGGCACAGCTGGGAGGTGGCATTTGCTGTCCTTCTCGGTTTTAGGTTTCTGTATAGACTTCATAATAAATAATTCTACATGATAACTTCTATATTTGTTTAGTGTACGGCTTCCCTATCAGAACTTGTCTTTCCTGAGGGCAAGAGCTTTGTCTATTTTGTTCTATATGGTATTCTCTATGCTGAGAGCATTTGGCAATATTTTGTGTGTGCTTAATATTCAGTAAATAAATTAAGCCACCGTGGGCAAGGGATCCAAGAATCAGCTAAATACAGGTTTCTGACCACAAGATTTGAATGCTTGGACCCTGCTCAGCCTATAACTACTAAGGCCCGTGGAATTTACAGTTTGTGAAGCAATATATTCTCCCTTTCCCAAAGCATTTATTTTTCTAAGCCAGTTTCACTAATTGCATTCTTGAGTCCTAATATATGGCTTATTAACATGCTCTTCTAATATACTGTGAATTGAATGATCATAGATTTGGAGTGTTTCCTGGGTCCTCTGTAAGACTATAAGCTACCTAAGGGTAAGGGCTATACATTACTGATCTTTACATTTCACACAGAATCAACTGTGATTTTCTGTAGTCATTTGATAAAAGTGATAAATACCTGTTGAATTAAAATAACATCTGCTTTCATTTGAAAATCAGAAATAGAATTATTTGCACATCATACTTTGAAGAAAGATACTGATTTTTCTGAGCAAACTATTTGCCATATGGGCTGACTACATTTTAGTGTTCTGGAAAAAAATATCAAGCACTTAATATATTTGTTCTAACATATTGTAATAATGCATTAATTACATAAGAATTCTGGATACGCATCCATAAAGGAATTTGATAAAAATTGTCTCTTTATCCAGAATCCTAGAAAACATCTCTTTTGGAGTTTACAACCTGATCTGACTGCTGGGCCCCATATTGACTAAGAAATAGAAGACAGTTCTACTTGTTTAACAAAAGGCATGATGTGTTTTTAGATTGCAGATTCATATGATCTTAATAATTTGTCATAAAAAGTCTATTTTGGGGGTTATATTTTTTCCTAAGAATTCCACTGAATATATGCATTCTTTCTCAGTCTTCTGTGTGGTTGGCAATGTCTATACATGAAATGATCTCCCTAGACAAGAAATCAGCACTTTTATTCTTCAAAGCTGATGGTATTGAATAAATTGGAATGGCTCCCAAAGATACAAGGTAGTCTGCTATTGGTACATCAACATTTTAGAAAGAAAAATACAAAAACCTTCTGTTTTCCTTTGTAGTTCTTTGATGGAAATATAAACTTTAATATTCTAAAAGGCCAGTGTGTAATCAATCCTTGACATAATTTTTCTTTAAATATGTAGGTATATATTCCTGAAACTGTGTTCTTGTCAAGAGGTCAGAGAAGTGTTTGATTCAGCAGATTAGAACTCACTGGGTACAGCCCTGCTCCTTTGGGAGAGAGAAGGAGCTCAGCCCAGGGAAGCAGTGCCTGAGCGGCCCATCTCTGTGGAACTATCTGTTGGTGGGTGAGGCCTGCAGTGCAGAACCAGCCCAGTTCTTTGTGGAACTCTCCCTTGGCCGGTGAGGCCTGTGCATGCGCTCTGCCCAGCTCCTTTGGGAGAGGAAAGGAGCTTAGCCCAGGGAAGTGGCTCCTGAGTGGCTTGTTTCTGTGGAACTCTGCCTTGGCTGGTGAGGCCTTCAGCCCAGAAGTAGCCCAGTTCTCTGTAGAACTCTCCATTGGAGGGTGCACAGGAGCAGCCCCGGGATCCATGGTCCTCTAGGTTGAGAGGTGAAGCCTGTTCTCCCCTGGTCAGCTAACTGAGGATCCCGAGCAGCAGCCCCTGTCTGGCCACAATCAGATCCATGGCTGAGGCCTTCACACTTTCCCTCCATGGCCAGGAGACCCTGGTACTGAAGGCCAGCATCCCCCCACCATTGTAGTGGTGGTCTGAGCTGTGCACCCCAGCAATTTCCTGGGGATCCTGGTCCCAGTGGTCCATGGTCTGATACTATCTTGGGATAAATTTGATATCCAAGTGAACTGGGGTCCCTAGAGTCCTTCAGTGAGCTGCCTGCATACCATATAGCTCAGCACTTTTCATGTGATATCCAAAATCACAAGACATAGCAGCAAAATGCAGTCTCAGAATTCAACTCCACCCAGAACAAACCCAGGAGACACTGACATAGGAGAACTTGGAAGCCAAGTTCTGGAAACCTGAAATCTCTGAAATGATCACATCTAGAAACTTGGAAACCTGAAATCTCTGAAATGATTGCATCTGAAGTAAAGAAACAACTTCATCAGGCCATGGAAGAGATCAGATCAGATATAATCTCTCAGGTAAAAAATGAAATGACAACAATAATGAAAGAAATGCTCTGCACATCTAGAGAAGAAACAGATAAAAAATAGATGAACATAGGCAACAGATGGAAATATTGCAGGAGCAATACAGCAATGAATTAGAATACAGGTAACAGACTCAAAGAGATTTCCAGAAAATCAAAACTTCCACTGGAAGCTTGAAAAATTGCTTGAATGAAGCTGAAGATAGATTTTCAGATCTTGAAGACAGCATGGCAGCTAGCAATCATGAAAGGAAGGATCTTAAAATCATTAAGGATTCAGGAAAAATCAATCCAATAGCTGCAAGATGAGGCAAAAAAATAATGTCCAAGTAATAGGAGTCAATGACACAGCAGGAGGCAGCACAAATGACATAAAAAGAATATTTGCAGAAATAACAGAAGAAAATTTCCCAAGCATGGAAAAAGATTCTGATGTGCAGGTAAATGAGTCATATACAACTTCAACTAGCCATAACCAAAAGAAAACTACACCCAGACATGTAATAATGAAGATCTCAGATATCTATCAAAATAACAAAATATAAAAGCTGCTAGAGAAAAGAATCAGATCACCTATAAAGGAAAACCCATCAGAATCACAGCAGACTTCTCAACACAAACCATGGAATAGAGAAGAGCTTGGAGCTAAGTACTACAAGACCTAAGACAAAACAGCTTCCAACCCAGACTGATGTATCCTGCAAAACTATCCTTGAAATTCAATGGAGAAATACAATATTTCAATGACAAAGAACAACTGAGAAACTTCAGGAATGCCAAAGCAACCTTAAAAAAAGTACTAAAAGATATTCTAGACAGAGAAAAGAGAGACCACAATCTCAAGGACATGGAAAGGAACCCTTAAGCAGAGCAAGCAATTAAACACATGGCAAAGGTAGGAAACCAAGAGCAAGTAAATAGCATGACAAGTATAAGCTTACATATATCAGTTACAAACATTAATGTAAATGGCCTCAATTCACCAATCAAAAGGAACAGACTGGCAGAGTGGATTAAGAAGCAAAATCCAACAATATGCTGTATACAGGAAACACACTTTACTCAAAAGGAGAGCCACAGACTGAAAGTCAAAGGATAGAAAACAATTCTCCATGCAGCAGATTCTGAGAAAAAAGCAGGCTAACTAGTATGTTTGCAGACAATGTAAACTTCAAACCAAAAACAATCAAAAGAGATAAAGAAGGTCACTACATAATAGCTGGGGAAAGCTGCAAGAGGAACAGATTACAATCCTAAACATGTATGCCCCAAATATTGGGGCACCAAACTATATAAGTCAAATTTTAACAGTCACATAATCAATAACACTATTGTAATGGGGACATAAACATCTCTCTGACACAAAGAGAATGGTCAACTAGAAAAAAATCAGCAAAGAATTAACAGACCTGAACTAAATCTGAGAACAAATGGATTTGGTAGATGTATATAGAGTGTTCTACCCCACAACATCAGAATACACATTTTTCTCAGCTGCATGTAGGACTTTCTCTAAAACGACCACATTCTAGCCCATAGAGCATACCTACCTAAATGCAAAAGAATTGAAGTTATGTCATGCATATTATCTGACCACAGTGCAATGATATCGGAAATTAATGACAAAGGGAACTCCATAAACCACATAAACACTTGGATATTAGACAATAACCTCCTGAGCAACCAATGGGTCACAGAAGCAATTAAAGAAAAAATTAAAAAACACCTACAAACAAAATGAAAATGTAAATACAACCTACTGGAATCTGTGGGATGCAATGAAAGCAGTCCTCAGAGGGAAATTTATACTAGTGAACTCACACATAAGGAAAACAGAAAGAGAAAAAAAAATAGCCTAATGCTGCACCTCAAACTTTTACAAAATGAATAACAAGTCAAGCCCAAATCCAAAAGAAGGCAGTAGATTATAAAGATCATGGCAGAAATTAATGCAATTGATTACAAAATAAAATACAAAATAAATGAATAAAATACAAAAATAAATGAATCAAAGAGGTGGTTCTTTGAAAGATAAATAAAATTGATAAACCCCTAGCAAACCTTATTAAAAAAAAGAGAGGAAAGAACTCAAGTTCAGGCAATAAAGAATGAAAATGATGAAATCACTACACATCCTAAAGAAATTCAAAAGATCATTAATATCTACTTTGAAAATCTTTACTCCCATGGGATAGAAAACTCAGAAGAAATGGACAGATTCTTAGACATGCATGAATTACCAAAGTTAAACCAGGAAGATATAAAAATTCTGAACAACCCAATATCAATTAATGAGATTGAAAATGTAATTAAAAACTTACTGACAAAGAAAAGCCCAGGGCCGATGGATTCACAACAGAATTGCACAAAACATTCAGTGAAGATTTAATGCCAACACTCCTCAGACTCTTCAATGAATTTGAAAAGGAAGCAATTCTCACTAACTCTTTCCTGAAGGCAAGTATTATATTGATACCAAAACCTGAGAAAGAGCCAAACAAGGAAAAGAACTATAGGGCAATCTCGCTAATGAACATAGATGAAAAGATACTCAATAAAATGCTAGCTAATAGAATGCAGCAAATCAAAAAGAAAATTACACACCATGACCAGGTTGGATTCATTCCAGGACTGCAGGGATGGTTCAATATATACAAATCAATCAATGTAATACACCATATCAATGGAGCCAAAGACAAAAACCACATGATCATCTCAATAGATGTGGAAAAAGCTTTTGACAAAGTCCAACATGCACTCATGATAAAAACCCTAGAGAAAGTAGGAATAGATGGCCTTTATCCCAATCTGATGAAAGCCATCTATGACAAACCAACAGCCAACATCATACTAAATGGACGAAAACTAAAAGCTTTCACTTTAAAGTCAGGAACAAGACAAAGATGTCCACTCCTATTCAAAATAGTTCTGGAAGCATTAGGCAGAGTGATTAGATAAGAGAGAGAAATAAAAGGAATAAGGATAGGAAAGAAAGAAGTAAAACTGTCACTATTTGCTGATGACATGATACTTTACATGGAAGACCCCAAAAACTCCACCAGATGACTTGAATTAATTTACACATTCAGCAGTGTAGCTGGATACAAAGTCAACACCCAAAAACCAATAGCATTCCTGCACAGAAACAGCAAACAGACTGAGAGAGCAATTAAGAAAACCATGTCTTTCACAATAGCATCCAAGAAATTGAAATACTTAGCAAAAAAAGAAGTAAATGACCTATTCAATGAAAACTACAGTACTCTGAAAAAAGAGATCCAAGAGGATTTCAATAAATGGAAAAACATTTCTTGCTCATGGATAGGAAGAACAACATTGTGAAAATGGCCATCCTACCAAAACTGTTGTATAGATTCAATGCAATTCCAATTAAACTATCATTAGCATACCTCACAGATCTAGAGAAAACATGCCTTAAATTCATCTGGAACCAGAAGAGACCCATAATAGCAAAAGCAATCCTGGGCAACAAAGACAAGTCAGGTGGAATTACAATCCCTGACCTGATATTATACCGCAAAGCTACTGTAGTAAAATCAACCTGGTACTGGCTAAGGATCAGACTGAGGATCAGTGAAAGAGACTGGAAGATGTAGCCACAACCACAAACATACTCAGCCAACTAATCTTTGACGAAGAAGTCAAACAAGCTCACTTGAAGAAAGACAGCCTCTTTAATAAATGGTGCTGGAAAAATTGACTTGTCACTTGCCAAAGACTGAAAATAGACCCACGTCTATCACCATGCACCAAACTAAAGTCAAAATAGATCACAAATCTCAATATTAAAACAGAAACACTAAATCTATTGGAAGAGAGAGTAGGTAAAAACCTTGAAGACATAGGAGCAGGCAGAGAGTTCATGAACAAAAATCAAACTGCAAGGGAAACATTTCAAAGAATCAACAACTGGGACCTCATCTTACTGAGAAGTTTTTGCAAATCTAAAGAAATCACTAGCAGAGTAAAAAGAAAACCCAGAAATTGGGAAAAAATGCTAGCTGGCTATCCCTCGGACAATGGTCTTCTGTCTAGAACATATAAAGAATTAAAACACATCAACCTGCCCAAATTCAAAGACCCAGTCCTAAAATGGATATCTGAGATGAATACACACTTCTTAGATAAAGAAATACAAATGGCAAATAAATACATGAGAAAATGGTCAACATCATCAGTCATTTGAGAAATGCAAATTAAAACAACATTGAGAATTCATCTCATCCCAGTAAGAATGGCTGATTTAAGAAATCAACCAACAACAAATGCTGGTGAGGCTTTAGAGAAATAGGAACTCTTCTCCACTGTTGGTGGGAATGCAGACTGGTGAAACTACTCTGGGAATCGGTTTGGAGATTCCTCAGCAAAATAGCTGTAGACATCCCATTCAAGCCAGTTATTCCTCTTCTGGGTATTTTCCCGGAAGACCTGAAAACATCATATCACAGCAATATATGTGCACCCATGTTCACAGTAGCGCAATTTGTAATAGCTAAATCGTGGAAGCAACCCAAATGTCCATCCACCGAGGACTGGTTAAAAAATTGTGGCATTTTTATATAATGGAATATTACTCATTTATAAAGAAAGACAAACTTGAGGTTCTATAGGTAAATGGTCGCAGTTAGAGACCATACTCATAATTGAAATAAACAAGACCTCCATGTGTAAGCAACGTATTATCTCACTAATGTAAGAGCCTGAAAAATTGAATTAAAATTCGGAGGTATGACAGACATTGTGAAATGAAGGGAAACTGCTCAAAAGTAAAGAGCCACTGGGATGAGGGGAAAGAGAAAAGGAAAAAAGGGATAATTATGTATGTATGTATGTATATGCAGTATAGCTGACATAGCTGTACTACTGACCTAGATCGCTTTATTGTAAGGAACAATTAACAATTAGTTCTTTGATCAATTTTGCATGTCTATATTTGTTTTCCTGAGTATAAACTTTGAGGTTATCAATATGTAATACCACAACCATTGTTAATTCCCTGTCACATTTTCTGTAATTCAGATTTGATTTTACTATTCTTGTGCTACTTTGTAAGTGTCGGTCTGTTAATATGTTTTCGGTCTTTTACTTTTAAAATAAAAAAAAAAAAACCACTGGGTACAACAGATAGCACAAAACTGGGGTGGGCAAGGAGTGCTATCTAGGGTGAAACCTAGAGAAAGAGACCATGTTTCTCCATATCCTGCACACACATTTTCTGAGACATAAGGGGATCCACTGTATAGGTCCCTAAGGAAGAAAGGGAATCTAGCTAACATCCTTGGAGCAGAATCATATGCTATAAAACCCAGAGAAGAATTTTTTGTTTCATTCTTTGATACTGAGTAGATTTGATACCATTCACTGTTCAACAATCCTCAAAGTCAAAATCTGGAGGTTAAATCTTACTGATATATGTTTTGTTGCCTATGAAGACTTTTTCTTTACTTCAGAGCTCTGTAGAGTTAGAGAACAGCTGCTCAATACCTCTTTTATAAGCTAAATTCATTAATGTAGAAACCGCTCAGACTTATTTTTCCCTCTGGGTTAAGTAGCCTTAACTCCTCTGAAAACTCCCAGCATTAATTTTTTCCCCTAATTGCTTTTCTCTGGATATTCTCCAGTTCCTCCAAGTGCCTCTTTTAAGGGTGTAAAAATTCATTACAGCAGGCTTTCCTGGACAGTAACAATTCCATTCTGTACTCATTGGTTGACAGAATAACATGCCTAGCATTATGGTAATATGAGAGCTGAGTCACCTTTGACTTGTTTTCTCCCTATTCAGTTGGTAGTTTAAATACTAGTAATGTTTCCAAGTTTTCCAGCTTGTAGTTTCACATTGACTGAGAAAATTCTTAAATGAAAGCAAAAGTTTTTAACATTTTCCCTTAGTCCTTGTAACCTGAGAGGCAATTTTCCAATTCTAATAAACACATCTATAGCCTAGTGACCCAATGTCAGGTGCCACAGGTCAAACTCATTTAATACCATGAAGCTGGTCAAGTACCAAGCACCTGTTGTAAGCATTCCACATGGTTTTTATCCTAGAAGGAATGAGCAACCTGAAGCAGCTGTGGGTAATTTCACTAGCCCAAACAAGCTGGAAGCAAAAGGAAAAAAACATAATTAAAATCTTAGTAGAACCCAGTACAATCTCCTCAATAAACTACAAAGCATTGAAATGACCAGTGTGCATAATATTTGTCAATATATCACATCATCAAGGAAGTGAAAAATGCTTATACATGTTATCCTAATGGTAGGAAATTTGAGAACTAATTAATTTGAGTAGATGAATGAGTCCAGGAATTGTAGATCATTTCATGGAAAATGACCAAGTAGGCCCGCTGTGAGCTCACGTATGTGCTTGGTGTATGGCAGAGAGGACACGTGTTAAAGCATGAGGCGAGGAGAGAATAAGTTTGCAGCCTCCTAGAAAACTGAGGGCAAAAGTGTAAGTTACCAAGAAAGGAATATTTCTTGAATTTGTGGTCAGTGAAGTATTTCACCATTCATTGCTGTGAGTATTCCTTAAATTCCAGAATGCTAAAATTTAGAAAAGATGTAAACAAAATTGGAATACATAAGTCAGAAATAATGTTGTTTTTGATTATTAAATCTCCCCCCTTCCTGTATGTATATCACATCGCAATATGATATTGCTGGTTCTCTCATGAGGCAGACTTGAATTCCCCAATCACTAAATCTGGGGGTGTGCCTGGAACTTGCCAAGCACAGGATTGAAAAATCCAAGTATACTGGAACTCGATCTCTTGCATTGCTGAGAATCCTGAGAGCTCAAAGTAAAGAAATCTGTGGTGGCTTGAAGGAAGAGGCAAGGCCTCACTTGCAGAGAGAGTGAAACATTTTAGCTATCCTGGTTCTATCTCCAGACTTTGAGCAGGGCCAAATTAGACCATCACATCTGGAGAGAAACCACCCTAAGCCAGAAATGTTGAGCAGAAAAAATGTGAGAAATAATAAATTGCATTTAAGTCACTGATTTAGTAGCAAAGGTTGATTAATATATAATGAAATAAATAATTCTGTAACTAAAGTTTGACTACAGAATGTGATATGTGAAGGGCTCATTAAAGCAATAATTCAATACTGAGGCGAGTGTGGAAAAGCTTCAAAAACAATGAGGTTTTCGTGGTTCTGTTCATCATATTTTACCGGGATCTTTTTTTGTTACATTTTCTTCACTAGAACATCTGCAAATCCTGCTCAGTTTGTGTTTAGAACCCTACAAACATTTTGACATATATATTCCAGCTATTTTTGTTCATAATATAAATAAGTATGTTTAGAGTCATTTGGGTTATAATCAACTTCTTTGAGGGAAAGAACTAAGTATCAGGATTTTTACATTGTTCACATAAACTATTTCTATGTAGAATCTAAACACACAATATACAAATTTTAAAATAAAGTATATACATCAACTTTTTGACCCTCTTTTTCTTGGAGGGTGGAATATATGTTTTAATTAGATGGTGAATAACTCTGTCCTTTCACCTTGCACCAGCATCAACTCACCAGTTAATGTGCACAAGCATCTTGGAAGGCCAAAACTACAGCCCCAGCTGATCTCCTGAGTGCAGTTTTGGGAAAGCCTCTAGACAAAACCTCTCACCTAAACTGTTCCTGAATTCCTAATCCCAAGAAACTCTGAGATTCAAAATATCTTTTCCTGTATTAAGCTGCCAAGTCTCAGGGTAATTTTTTCACCGCAAGAAATGACTATTACACATGATAAAAAAGGGATAAAATTTAAATCATACTTTTAAAAATAAAGAATATCGATCAAGCAATCTTATTTAACATTAACAAATATATCCAAAAAGTTCGAGATTTTTCTGCAGAACCCAAATGTGGACCCACATTTATTTTTAAATGCACTCTTTGGGTTTTCTAACCCTTTTCAGTGTAAATCTGAATTAATGAATCTACCACGATCCAAGTCATTTAAAGAAATTCTGTGTCTTTGGGTATTTGGAGATAATATATTTGGTAGTTTTTAAAAACATTTTCACTCCATACTTAGATGTACTTCATTTTCAAGTTCATACTTAGATTA
Source organism: Dinomys branickii (assembly GCA_004027595.1). Classification (NCBI taxonomy): domain Eukaryota; kingdom Metazoa; phylum Chordata; class Mammalia; order Rodentia; family Dinomyidae; genus Dinomys; species Dinomys branickii. The sequence continues at coordinate 17,836 of PVLD010016121.1, read as the reverse complement.
GATTCTTGAATTGTAATGTTGATCTGCTGCTTTTTTTAAAAATAAAGTTTGACTGAAAATGTTAAAAAAGATAGAGAAATTCTGTGTCATGGTAGAAAACTCCTTTTCCTTTCATTGTAAACCCAGTGGGTTGATTTTTATTCCATTAACATCTTTATTATCTGTTTTCCTTTCTCTGTTTCATGTTTCCATTTGTGTTTGAACTGTGGCCTGATGTTCTGTGGGATATTTAGAGATGTAAGCCCGCAATCTGCCAATAATCTAGTATTTTGAAAGGCATTATTTTCAGGATATCTTCTAAATTCTTTTACTTGTTGCATGATGATCTGGCTCTGGATATCACTACAATAACATATTTGGTCCCTGCCCTACACAATTTATAATCTAGTTGATTACAGTTCACCAACTGAGCTAGTTTTTTCCCCACTTCTAATAGACTTCTGCTGGGAATGCTGTTTGCTTTCTTCATTTCTTGAGTGAGCAGTGAGCAGAGACTACTTCTGTTCTTTTGTTGCTGAATATAGGTTTGTTCTTGAATAAAATTTATAACCTGGAAAGGGGGTTGACTAAATGATCCCAAACAGAAAATCACAAAGTACAACTCCCATACACAAAAATTCCACAAGAAAAATAAATCATATTAAATCTTTAGCCCAATTGCTATCAAATGCCAGTAGAAATAAGAATCATTCAGAGACCTTGGTAATATGCAAGTACCTGTGTCCTGTAACTGAAGATTCTGTGATCATAAGTCTGAGGGCAAAATGATTTTTTTTTAAATGAAGTTCTTCAAGGACATGACAGACAGGGTAAAAGTTCAGTTGGTTTTCATTGTTTAGGATGGGCCACCAATAATGACTGAGTTGTTAAGTCAACCAATAGAGTCACAATCCAAAGAGAATCCTTTTTCAGTGGCAAAACCCAATGGAGCAATAAGAAAATTGGAGTAGTTATACAAACATCAGATAAAATAGACTTTAAAAGACTTTATTACTCAGTATAAGTGGCAGACATTTAATAATTATTAATTGTCTGTTTACCAGGAATATAAAATGATTATAAACATGTAGGCCCATGACAGCATAAAGCTAAAATAAGTAGCAAAACATAAAAAAATAGAATGAAAATTTATACATAAACATTTAGAAGTGCACTATTCATGATATCCCAAGGGTGGAAACAACCCTTAATGTTTATTAACTGATAAATGGAAAAACAAAATTGTGTTATATCCATGCAATGGGTTATTCACCTCTAAAAATTAATGAATACTAATACGTGCTATAATGTGAATGGTTCTTGAACACATCTGCTCAGTGAAAGAAGCCAGGCACCAAAGACCATATATTATATGATACCTTTAGCAAGAAATATCCAGAATAGGCAAAATGTGGAGGCAGGAAGTAATTCAGTGGTTGCTTAGGAGATGAGTAGAAGGTAGCAGTGAACAGCAGGGTCTTGAGGTAGTAGTTCAAAGTATTTTTGGAGGGGTTTCTTTTTGAGGTGAGAAGACTTCTTAAGATTGAGATGCTCTGTGAGAAGGTACTAAAACCACTGAATTACACACTTGAATGGGTAAATGGTATGTATGCTAATTATATTTTAATGAAGCTATTGCAAACAACTAATTGTAACACTGACAACTTGCTTTCAGACTATTCAAATGTACCGTATAAATATAAAACATTTTCTGTGTGACTGTTAATTCTCACTTTTGTAATTCGTGTTTGATTGGTTAGAGTCTACACACCCTCAATGCCAAGGGTACCACTGCTCACTGTTAGACTTGTAAGCACGGGGCTGGCAGAGCAGAGCATGCTGCTGCTATGAGCGACTGTGTGCACATAAACTAAGGCATCAGGAAGTGAAAAGGCTGAAGAGATCTAAATTGCCAGCTAATCAAAAAACAAAACCGAAAAATTGCACCGTTTTTTCCCTGTAAAATAAAACTACTGGGAGGCAATTTCTGAACTTTGGGGACCAAAATCTCAGCATACAGATAACGATGTTACACACAACAGAGTAAAGTATGAGTGCCCCTGAGTCACCTCCACCTCCAAATCAGCCCCACGGGACATTTTCCAGGGATTTCCCCAGTCTTTTTCTCTGTGATTTTTTTCTTTTTCTTTATCTTTTACATAAATCTGTCATTAGGAATTATTAAGTACTCATTAATAAAGTAATAAAAGATCAGCCATTTTAAAAATGATTTCTTAGATTTTGCTCTTCTGATTCAAACTGTATCAGTTTTTATTTAAGATTTAGCTTTTATCTTAATATAATTTTTATCCATAATTTGATATTTATACTTTATCAAAGTATAATTGACCAGGACAAATTATATATAAGGAGAACACCTTGATGTTTTGATACACTTATACCTGTGGAGATCAATTCACAAGATGTGGAGCACTTTCGTGTAGAAATAACTTCCCTTGGTGCACTTGCCTGAATGTGTCACCTCATTCACACTATGAGGCCCCGCCAGACCAGGGGTTCTTTAAATTACTATGTACCAGAGAAGGAGATGAGGCTGGAGGACAAGTGGACTTGGTTTGGGAAGCCATGGGAGAGGAGGAAGCGGAAGACGAGGGAATAGAGAGGGAGAAGGTCGTGGTAGGGTGAGGTTCAGCAGACAGTGCTGCTGTGGTGCATTCTTTTTCTTTTCCTTGGTAAAGACCATAAGTGTTGATAGAAGTACCTCTCTTCACTCCTCTCCCACATTCTTCCATCCTCCCGGGCCTATGTTTGGAAGTTTTGGCAAGGTAGGTCAGGAGAGGTAGAAATCCTCAAGAATGTTTCCAAGAGTCAGAGTGTTCCATTGCTTTAAGAGGAGGGTGAGATACAGGCCAACATCAGGTGCTTAAAAGTTGCAACCAGATGCCTTCTCTAGGATGTGGGAAGAGCTCCAACCTCCAATTCCAAGACAGCAGGGCTAGGGCTTCAGAGAGTATCTGAAAGCTGAAACTTGATCTAGTCACAGCTCTAACACTGTACAGCACTACCTATGTCATCTTAGCAAATCATTCAATTCCTCTGAAATCATTTTTCTTTAGCAGTACGGTGGGGATAATAAGATGTACCTAATATGGTTGTTATGAGCATTAAATAAGGTGCTATGTAGAAAGCACAGCTGGTGTCTGATATAATTAGCAGTCAGTAAAGATGCCCATGATTTTAATATGTTCAGACAGCACATGCTCAGGGCATGGGAAGTGAGACCTCAAACTTCATTTTTTTCCATCAAGGCAACCAACAAATGCTGAAATTATTTTGGTGATATATCCCAGCTATACTACCATCTGGAATAGTCACTTGGAATAGTATTTTGAATCCCATGAAGAGATTTGAAAGTCTTGATAAAAGCTCATCTTATCATTTTTTAAAAATGAAATTATAGTTGTGAAATTATAGTTGTGAAATTATAGTTGTGAGAGGCCCTTTCCTAACACTTTCTGGACAGTTCCAAATTATTTAACATATTCAGAACAAATTCTGAAGGTCATCTTTAGCGGTTCCTTCAAACAATTTAATGAGCCATGCCCCAAAATAAGGTTGAGAATTAATTCTCCACATTTTAGGGCTCACTTCTTTCTTTCCCTACTCATTGAAAGTTCCAGCCTCTAACTTCAGGGACTCTGTTTGTTTTTATATATGTAAGAAACATAGCGGAAGATCTGGTGTATAAGTTGTGAAAACAGGTTGAAGACTAAATCTAAATCTAAGCTGTGGCTCTGTGCGCTCCAGATGTGAGAAAACTACTCAAGTCGCTTGCATATTCTGGCTGCCCCATGTCTTTGCACCTCCCTCCTTATCGTTTGTCACCTTTCTTATCCTTTTCTTGAAGCATAGACATTTTTTCCAGAACACCATGTTCTCTTAGTTTTCACCATACCAGGTTTTCTTCTCTTTATTTCTTTTGCTGGTTCTCTTCTTCTCACAAGGTGTGGGTGTGTGTCTTAGGTCCTAGTATTTTCTATTTCTTTGCACTTCCTTCATGGTCTTCTCAATTCAGTTTTATTTTTCAGTTGTCACTCAAATCTTCAGAATAATTTTTGAGTGTGAAAAAAATCAGTCGTATCATGTCATAGTTCTTTTACTGAATATTCTTTATGTGGATCACTTTACATTTCTGTTACTGTGGACTTTAACAGCTTTATTGCCATATGATTGATGTAAAATACATTGCACATATTTGAAGTGTATCACTCAGTAAGTTTTGACGTGTGTACATCCATGGAGCAGTCACTGCAATCAAGATAATCAAGACAGCGCTTACTCCTAGCACGTCCTTGCTCTCTGTACTCCATCCCTCCCGCTCCTTCTTCCCTTGCCCCCATTTTCTAGGTGACTTGGTAACTTTCCTTATTACTGAGACACAACACCTGATATATACAATTTAGAGAGGAGACATTTATTTTGGTTTACTTTTTCAGAAGTTTCAGTCTGTGGTCAGCAGGTTCAAATGCAGGGAGGGTCTGCCATGGAGGGAGGCAGACCCTTGTTGCTCACATCATCGAGCTTAGAAAGCAGAGAATGAGGAAAGGAGGCGGGGCAGAGATGCAGCTCCTGGCCACATCCCCATCGCCCGCCTCTCCCGTTAACCTTCAAGTCTCAGCAGCACATCTAGGACTCACACCGATGAGTAGTGTGTTCTGGGACCTAACCACCTTCTAAAAGACCAACTTCTGAACACATGAGTATTTGGGGGGATATTGTATGTCCAAACCATGACATTCTGCCCAGACCCCCAAAACTTAGGCACATCTTTTTATAAAAAATATGCTTAGTTTATCTCTAAAAGTTACCAAAGTCTTAACAGTTTAACAATTAATGAAAAGTCCAAGCCCAAAGTCTCTTATGAGAAAGTTAAACACTGCTGACGTACAATGGCATACAGTAAACATATCTATTCCAAAAGGGAGAAAAGAGAGATAGAAAGGAACTAGGCCAGAGCAAAAGCAAAACTCAGCAGGACACACGTTAAGTTCTGTAGTTCAATGTCCAACATCAGGAGCAGGTTGGGGTAGTATGTGAACTCTAAAGGGTTGATCAACTCTACCCCTCCAGTACTGCTGGTTGCAGTTGTCACAACCTGTAACTTGAGTTGGCTCTGTTCACTGCCTGGATGGCTGAACTTAGGGAACCAGTTCCCTATATAGCCCTTCTTGAGCTGGAGCCCTAGAGGCTTTCTTCTCAGATGAAAGTCCTACACTTTCATACCTTGGAAACAGTAAAGGGAAGGGTGTTTCTGATTCCTGAGATGTCAACAAGATACCTTTCCTCTTCCTCTGATTCAAAATACTTGGTTTCCTTTTAATGTTAATCTTTTATCAATCATCCTTTCCTTTGCTCAGCTTTACAGTCCTCAGTTTTACAGATGCCTCCTTTCTGGCAAAATCGACAACTTTCAAATGGACATTTTTGCTTCTGATTTTCACTATGAATCTACCTGAGGCCATGATCGTATAGTAGTGAGTACTCTGCATTGTGAACCTACCTGAAAGAGTCCAGCAGTACCCATGCCTGAACATTAAACAGCCTGGCGATTTCCTCCCCATGATTAACTAGTCCAACATCCTAAATCTCAGTCTTGCAAAAAGCCTGAGGATATAGGCAAAGTGAAGACAATCTTTATGTCTTGCATTCAAGTGCCAATGAAGTCCTTGTTTCCATCTGAAAACTTGAAACCTAGTTTTTACTGTCTGCATTTTAAAATCAGCATTCTGGCCTTTTCTGCTCCGGTGAGACTCTCCCAATAAGCTCAATTTGCAAGATTCTAGGCTTTGTCTCGTCTGCATCACCAAACATTTCCAAACTTCTCCCATGAACCAGTTCTAAAGATTTCTAAATCATGTGGTGAAGCACCACTACAGCTACGACTCCACTTCTCTGGTATCAAAATCTGTGTTTGTGTCAGTTAGGATTCCTTCAAAGAACAGATTTAATTTAAAATATATGTCTGATTAGATAAGAGATTTATTTGGTAGGCTTAATGGATCAGAAGAATAAGATTCCTAATGACCATCTGCTGGATTATATATGGGAAATTCTAAAAATCTATCTTCTTGCTAGAGAACAGGAGGATCCAGCAGCAGTCAAATGAAGGTCGAAGGCTTGAAAGCTCACTGCAAAGTCACCAGTGTGAATCTATGTTGAGAAGCCAGAGTCTGTGTTGGTAGGTTAAAGTGTCTGGGCTTGAAGGCTGAAGGGACTGGAAACCATGTGACAAAGACTGGGGCTACTACTAAAAAAGGGAACTCTTCCTTTTTCTTTCCTCTCTTACTCTGTCTAAGCCACGAGTCTACTGGCGGATGCCACTCAGATCCAGGGTGGATCTTTCCCTTCAATTTGTTGACCACCCACATACATACCCAGAATTTCCTAAACTGCTAGGCAATTCTTACTTATGGTAATATACCACAATTATCATTCACACCCATCAACCACCAATTTTCTTTCTACTACTGTAGATTTTTTGAATTTTCTCGTTTTATATAAATGACATAGTAACACATGCATTCTATTTTTTCCTTTTCACTTAACAGACTAATTCTGAGATTCATCCATATTATTATGTACATCAGCTGTCCATTTCGGTTGCAAATACTAATTATATGAATATACTGCAGTTTATTTTTCCATTTTCCTGGTGGTACACATTTAAGCTGCTTCAAGTTTTGGTAATGACAACTGAAACTGCTATGAACATTCCTGTCCACATCTTGGTATGGCTATAGGTTTCTAAGTCTTTTGGATATGAATCTATGAAAAGAGTGGCCAAATCATAGAGTAGATGAACGTTTTCTTTAAACAAAACTGTTTCTTAAAGTGTTTGTACAATGTTACATGTCTACAAAGAGCATATGAGGGTTTCAGTTCAATGATATTATTGTGAAACTTGATATTAACAATCATTAAGTCTTAGTCATACCAGCTTTGGTGGTATGTTATTATAGTTTATAATGTGCATTCTGAATAACTAATGATGTTGAAAATCATATCGTATATTTATTGGTCATCATTTTTCAGTGAAATATCCATAAACTAAATCTTTTGCTTATATTCTCATTTTATTGTTGAGTTTTGAGGATTATGTACATATATATTAAAAATATATAAAATATATATTAGATATGAGATACAATTAGATACAATAGGATATATGAGTTCCAAATATTTTCTTTCATTATGTGGCTTATACTTTCATTATGTTAACAATGCATTTTGAAAAGCAGAAGCGTTACATTCGAATGACATGGAATTATGAGTTCCTTTTATGAATAGCCTCCTTTTATGAATGTATCTAAAAATATTCACCTAACTTAATGTTAAAATGATTTTCTCCCACATTTTATTTAAGAAATTTTATAGTTTAAGCTATTAAACTAATGGCTTATCCTGCCAAAGACTGAAAATAGACCCAAGTCTATCACCATGCACCAAATGCAAGTCAAAATGAGTCACAGATCTTAATATTAAAATAGAAACACTAAATCTATTGGAAGACAAAGTAGGTAAAAATCTTGAAGACAGGGGTACACAGAGAGTTCATAAACAAAAACCAAACTGCATGGGAAATACTTCGAAGAATCAACAACTAGGATCTCATCCTACTAAAAAGTTTCTGCACATCTAAAGAAACCACCAGCACAGTAAAAAAAAATTCACATATTAGGAAAAAATCCTAGCTGGCTGTCCCTCGGGGAAAGGTCTTCTATCTAGAACATATAAAGAATTAAAAAACATCAGCCCACCCAAATTCAAAGACCCAATCTAAAAATGGGTATCTGAAATGAACATACACTTCGCAGATAAAGAAATACAGATGGCAAATAAATACATGAGAAAATGCTCTATATCATTAGTTATTTGAAAAATGGAAATTAAAACAACACTGAGATTTCTTCTCACCCCAGTAAGAATGGCTACATTAAGAAATCAAACCAATCACAAATGCCGGTGAGGCTATGGAGAAATAGGAACTATTCTCCAGTGCTGGTAGGAATGCAGACTGGTGAAACCACTGTGGAAATCAGTTTGGAGATTCCTCAGCAAACTAGGTTTGGAGGTCCCATTCAACCCAGCCATTCGCCTTCTGGGTATTTCTCAGATCTGAAAATATCATATCACAGCAATATATGTGCACCCATGTTTATTGCAGTGCAATTTGTATTTGCTAAATCGTGGAAGCAACCCAATTGTCCATCCACTGAGGAGTGGATAAAGAAATTGTGGTACTTTTATATAATGGAATATCACACACCTATAAAAAAGATAAACTCGATGCTTTTACAGGTAAATGGTCACAACTAGAGACCATACTCATAAGTGAAATAAATAAGACCTCCATGTGTAAGCAATGTATTGTCTCACTAGTGTAAGAATCTAAAAATGTGAATAAAAATTAGGTGGTATGACAGACATTGTGAAATGAAAGGAACATGCTCAAAAGTAAAGATCAACTGGGGTGACTGAAAAGAGAAAGGAAAGAAATGGAAATTGTGTGTGTGTGTATATATACAGGATAGCTAACATAGTTGAACTACTGACTTCTATCACTTTACTGAATGGAGCAGTTAATGATTATTTGGTCAATCTTGAATGTCTCGATTTGTTCTTCCGAGAATCCACTTTGAAGATATCAATACATAATACAACAACCATCTATAATTTCCTACTACTTGGTTTGTAACTCAGTATTGCTTGTATTGTTCTTATGCTATTTTGTAAATGGATGTCTGTCTATTTATATGTTTTCCTTCTTTTATTTTTTTATTTTTATTTTTTTCTTCTTTTTTTTTCTTTTATTTTAAAGACAAAAGAATGGAGACATATAAACCAGAATAACACAAAAACAATACAGGAAATGTCAAATTATAGAGAAGACAGTAGGGAATTAACACTGGATGCCATATTACATAATGTTATCTTCGCATTTGTTACTCAGTTATACAGATGATGGCTCGTTTGATTAATGAATTTTCTCCACCCTCATCTCTGTGGTTCTACCACCCAATCAGTCGTCTTCCCTCTGATAATAACTGTACTTTTTGGTTTATTTACTCCCTTGGGCTCTCACATTGGGAAGAGACATGGCTGCTTCAAATTATGCTGTAACAAACATGTGTGCACACAAATTGCTATGACAGGAGGTAGAAAAGCACCCATCCTCAAAGACGGTAGATAGGCAGGGAACCAGGTTCACTAAAGTCAAGCCCCCACTGACAAGCCCTCAAGGCCGTCAGGAGTCTGGTCGAGTAGGTGGGGTTACCCAGCAAACCGTCATGCTCCACCTTGATACAACACGTCTGGAGGCCCAGTGGACTCCTCAGAGTCGCCCTGGCACACCACCAGGCTCTGCCCCATCGAGGCGCGCTCGGGGGCCCTCTTCCTTTTATTTTTAAAATAAATTAAGAAGGAAAAATAAACTAATGGCTTACACTTGGGCCTATGATTCTTTCAAATTAAAATTTTAAATAGACTTTACTTTTTAGAGCAGTTTTAGGTTGACTGCCAAGTTGGGTAGAAGGTGGAAGTTAGCAGTATACCCCACCGCTTCAACACATGTATGACCTCTCCTACTATCAACATCCTGTACCATACAGTGTAGTATGTTTGTTACAACTAATGAGCTTACAGGTACATCCTTATCTACTGAACCAAAGGTTACACTAGATTTCATTGTTCATGTTGTGCATTCTATAGGTTTGAACTATTTTATAATGCATATTTATTATACAGTGGTACCTGATTTCATAAATTTAATACATTCCATGATTTTGGAAAAGACGGCCACATTTTTGTTCATGTGAAAAAATGATCATAGTCATGTTTATCACTAGATGCAATGCTCACAAACATAACAAAATTATGTGACACACTTCTGTTTGTGCAGCAAATTGTTCTCAAAGTGTCCTTGAACTGAGGTACCAGTGAAGTATACAAATTAGTTTCAATGCCCTAAAAATGATCTGTGCTCTAATATGCATACTTTCCTCCTATATAATTCCTGTAAGGCAGAGATATTTTTACTGTCTCCACAGTATATCAAAACAATGGAATCATGTAGTGGGTAGCCTTTTCAGATCAGGTTATTTCAGTTAGTAATGTGTATTTGAGTTTCTGGTCTTTGCAAAGCTTGATAACCCAGGTCATTTAACTTTGATGATAAATATTTAATTGTCTTCTTGTACTATATTTTATTTATCCATTAACTTAATGAAGGACATCTTGGTTGCTTCTAAGCTCTGGCAAATCTGAGTAACTTCTATAAATGTCTAGCTTTAAGTTTTTGTGGATTATATGGTACACAAGACTATACTTAGTTTTGTATCAAACTTCTGTACTACATTCAAAATGTCTGTGCTATTTTGCCGACCCAGTGAAATGTTTAAGAGTTATTATTCCTCCACCTTACTGGTATTTGGTCTTGTCATTGTCCCAGCCTCCTACTCAGAGTAGCTGGGATTATAGGTGTACAGCACTGTGTCCTACAGGTCATCCACATTCATGATATCAATCTCTTGGGAAACCAGTCACTGATTTCTGCCTGACATAAAGAATATAGGTGGTAAAACTTTAGTTTTAGGATATGTTTATGGTCTGTGCTATTTTTCTGGCTTAAAATCCCCTCTACTAGCTTGACATCTGCTGAGGTATGATCATCCCTTTCTCTTGATTTCACTCAGCCAGTATCTTTCAATTGACCTTTGACTGCTGACTTCTGTACTCTTGTTGGTTCCAGACTGTCTGCTTGGCCTGACCCCATGCTTAATTCTTGACCTTTCTGTGACTCTTAGGAACCATGACCTGAACCATAGATTGACTGCTGTCCACATTTTAGCTAGAAGATGGAAGCCTTTAGAGTAAATTAATTCTCAAAGGGAGAAGAATATATATTAATATAAGTGCAGGTCCTGGGGTCAAACCTTGAGAAATGCTCAAAATAGAGGAAAAGACAAAGAGAATAGAAAGGGAGTTAACCATATAGAAAAGGGTAAAGTATACAAAAGACAGTAAATATTTTTATGAAGAGATTAATGAACTAAATGATATTCCACAGAAGAATACAGAGTCAAGAGTGAGTAAAGTCCAGTGGATTGCACAGACAGGAAGTCACAGTGACCTTTAACTGCATGTTGGAATTTCTTGCTAGATGATGTTGGTGCCAGCTTAAATGTACTTCCTTGCCATTAAAAGAGGAGAAAAAGGCAGCAGAAGAAAGAATGTATATTTCTCTGTGTGTAAAAGTAAGCTGTCCAAAGAGATGTTTTGGCTTAATCTTGACTGGAGGTAAGAAGGAGGAGGCTGTGCAGAGGCAAGTGGTGGAGGGACTGCAGAAAAGAGGAATATTTAGGACTTTTCTTGGCTTTCTTTGTCTACTTGCCCTCTCTTTCCTCCTAAAACAGATGCAAAGTGTTAGGACATGCTCTCGGTTGAGGGACTATGCTGTGTGTAAGGAAAGGATTTTCATTTGTTGTAAATAAAAAAAAATAGTTCTCTGTTCATCCATGTCAAACTCTGATTTACTGCTCTGAAAGGCTAGTAGCGTTTGGAGATCAGCTGTGTTCCACTTCATTCAATGATCTCAGCTGCTTCAGATGTTTTACATGACAGAATGGTCTCACACAGCTCTTTCAAAAGTTCAAATTTGAGCTCAAGACACTGAAGCCATCAGTGAGATGTGAGCATGTCAGAAAGACAAAGGTAATCTTGTAATTCCACAACAGCCAGGGCTTAAAAGAGCTTATTTCAGGAAGAAATACATATTAAATGGATACTTTAAAATATACATTCACTTGTAATGTACACACAATATATATGTAATTTACTTGCTTTCATTTTAGTAAAAATAGTAATGGAAGAAGATGACTTATTTAAAGCCAAAAGTGTTTGGGCAAACACATCTTCATTTATGTAACTGAAAATGTTTTTCACTAAAATTTTTATGATTTGCTTTGTAGTTTACATACACACATGTAGACATTTAAGATTTGGACTAGGCTGGAATATACTAGTTTTGGGGACTGTGATTGATTGTATGCCACAATTCAAAGTAAGCAGGTGGCCTAGTGAAGTATAAAAGGCTAAACAAAAAATTTTATTTCCTGTTTGGTGCCTGCAGGGGAGGAATTATGAAAGGAAAGCAGAAATCTGATAACCAAAGAGAGTTCAGGATTTTGAGATGAATTGTTTTTATTGATTTTAAAAGGTATGCAAATTAATTATAACTTACAAATCTAAGCTTTGAAAATGATAGATTATTTTAAACAATAATAACTGGTGAAAAAATAGTTCATGATACTCTATACAAAATTATAGATATAGCTCAACAGAATGGTGTAACTCTAGTTTACCAAAGATTACAGATTTTGTAAGAAACCAAATAAGTGTGCAACTTGAAAGAAAGACTTGTATATTACTCATTTACTTTTTCTTTGGCAGAAGCTATTAATGAATAGATCAATCAAGGAAAGAAATCCTTAAGAAATAACACTATGCCAAACTTTAAGGTATTTATGTAGCACAGATTCTTGCTTCAAATTATTTTTAAATAGGAAGGACCATTCACCTAAATAAAATCTTCATTTTAGTGTACAGAGTAAATAAGCACTGTGTGCCCCTCGCATTTCTGAAATTCATAGTTACTTGGAGTCACAAAGGCCCATATTTGTTTCCTCATTTTCATATGTGATGTCACTAAGCAGACACTCTTGTTAATGTTATATCCACAGAGATAGAAGGTCAGAGTTGGTCAGTGAGCCAAGAAATACCACATCAGAATTTCTTTCCCTTCCAATTGAAAAAGGTATACATTGTGGAATTAGTGTATTGATTGAAGGCTACAACTTCAAGCAATCAGTTTTTCTGGCTTGACAAGATTATTTTATCCTACTTTTCTTTTATTATTATGTGTAGTATTTGAGTCATCCTTCAGGCAGATGAAGTGACAGCTTGATTTAACTCAATAAAATCTCCAGTTATGTAACCTACTGGGCTGAACAAAAGGTGGAAACGATGGCAAGGGGAAGTGCACTGTGAGTCTGAGACAACAGTGGAGTCTGGAGAGGGAGGAGATATTAACAGAAATTATGCTCTAATCAATGCATTTCTATAGAAACTTGAGAGAAATTTGTAAAGATTTCTTGCTGAGCAATTAAGCAGATAATGCCTTTGCTTTAAAAACAAAACACAAGAAACAAATCTTTAAAACTAAACTACATGTATAAAACATAATGCCTCCATAATGGCTGTGCTTTGGGGAAATTGCAGCAAGTGCAATAATCTTTAATTTCTTAGTGTATCTGAGATGAAAATGCTGCATGATTGATTTGTGTTAGTTTGGAAATTAAAACTATAATTTGTGTGTCTTTCATTGAACCTAACCTTTGCTTTTTCACATCATATCCAATGGATGCCTTTCATGATTTCTTCAAATTAGAGCATTTGGACATTTGAAAATAATAATACCAATCTGAATTTTCCTGAGAAATTTGAATACATACACCATAGTAGATATTTTATTTGCTGAACTAGGAAAAAATATCACAATTTAAAATGTTAATGAGATCGATGTGTCTATTTAAAACCCTTTAAACTAAAAGTGTTCATTGCTTTTTGATTATAAACAAAGCTTTGACCACTTGTAAAGAGAGTAGCTTCAAATGCAATCGGAGCCTGGGCTGCTATTTTTAACTAAGTGGTACCTCGGTTCATGAACTCAGTTCTTTCCACAAGTCTGTTTGCAAACCAAATTGCACAAGAACCAAATCAAATTCAATGGTTAGGTTCAGTGTTGACCTTATGGGGAAATTTGATTCTGTTCTTGTGTAGTTTGTTTTGGGACCAGAAATGTAAAAAGAACTAAGTTCGTGAACCGAGCCACCACTGTAAGTACTTGTGTTTCCATTCAAATATGCTATATTCATCACCAGGTCAGGGAGCTGCAGGTTCTGTTTTCCTTCACATGTCTCCATCTACCATGTACTTTTTAGAGTTCTCAAGTGGCTGCTCCATACATCTCTTCTGATGTTTTTAGTTACATTCAGTGGGAGAGACAATGAGGAGTATGCTTATTCTACAACCATGAGAACTAAAACTTGTTAAGAATCTACAAGAGTGTATGACTTAAAATAACCTGAAATTTGAGATTTACTTTAAAGTATTCTATCTTGGGAAACATGAAAAAACAAACTCTGTGGCTTTGCTAGCAGTCCTCCATTTCCCCAGCAGGCAATTGTCTTTGAGTGAGTAGGAGATGGGAAAGTAGGCCTAAAAACAATATCATTGAAAAATTGTGCCACTGGCCTACGTTTAACTATATTAAAAACTACCAGACATTTCCCAATGTGATTGAAATAGTCTATGTCTCCTCAAGTAATATATGAGCATTCTAGTTGCTCCATATCCCTGTCAAGTTTTGATGTTGTCATCAATTTTAACTTTAGCCATGTTAGTGGTGTAAAATATATTTTTGGATTTATTTGAAATTCACTGATGACTAGTGATTTAGAAAACTTTTCAATGTACTTATTTGTCATTCTTATGTCTACTTTTGTGGGATGTCCATTTTAAAGGTAATGACAACGTCTGGATTTTATTATACTTGTACTGTAATACATATTTAAGAATCTAATAAATGCATGAGACTACTTTTTAAAAAGGAGATTAGGCCTAAAAATAGAAGTATGAGAAAGGCTACTAGAGAGGTAGTATTGCAGAAAGTATAAGTGAATTTGGAGAAAATATTTAAATTCTTTGTGCCTCAGTTTTTTCCTTGTAGAATGAGAACAGTAGGAATTCTGGTCTCATACAGTTGTTGTAAGGGTGAAAAATACATATTTTGAAAACATCCAGAATTGTACTTGGTCTACTTTGTATGCTCTGTAAGTTTGCTTCATAAATGATATATATACAAATTAAATTTCCAATTCTTTGTCTTCCCAGGGACTGTCAGCTGTTCCTTGGTGCTCTTCCAGTATTTATCTCACAACTGAGTGACCATGGAATCATAATTTTTCTCATGTTGGATTATGATATTGGGCAAGATACTCTCCACTGAGTCAAAGATCTCCGGCATAATACCTCTGAGTGCCTCTAATATAATTTAGTGGCATGATCAGGTAAATAGTTTGATAACTAAGTCTTGAGTTCAAGGAAATTATCCAGGTGAAAGTTATACATTTTAAAGATATCAGCATATAGAAACTGGGTAAAATTGCCTTGGAAATGTGAGAACATAACAGAAGGAACATGTACTTACTAGAGAGAAGAGGAAGAAATGAAGACTAGAAAGACCAGAAAAGGGCAAGGGAGACCAGGAGTCTTGCTATTTCACAAGCCAATCAAAGCAAGCATTTAAAGAATAATAGCAAACATGTTTTAACAGGTACTGTCAGTGCCTCCTTACATTCTTGCACCTTGCTCTTCTCAGTGTTCCTAACAACTTTTACTGTAGTTATCTATATCTTTGTGCCTAAATTGTTCCCAAAAGCAAAGAAAGCACTCCGCCAAAGCATAAACCAGACCAGAAATGCTGGGAAATTAATATAGCGCCCTCCCCCATTCAACATGTTTTAATGAATTAATGGAAAAAGTCACTGCATGAAAATCCTACATCACTAGCCCCTTAGGCAGAGAAAAAGTGAGCTAAAAGTGGAGCTAAAGTGAGCGATCATACGGTTTCTGAGGTTTTTTTGGAACTCAGTTTCAGCAGTAGTTTTCTTTCAATCATAACACACTTTGGCTTCTCTTTTGCTTACAAAGTCTCACTCACTTATTAATGTTCTTTGTAATTTCTCAATTAACTATTTGCCTTTATCCTTTGTCTGAGGGTCAAAATTGGGGAAAATTCCAAGCTAATGGACCTAAAGTTGAGATGAGGGCTGTACTGACCATTAAAGTTTGCAACAGTGACATTGAAAAGACATGTTTCAGTATAATGTTTGGAGTGAATATTTTAATAGATTTCTTTCAAGATAGCTGAGTAAAAATTAAATCAGGGCTATGAATCATGAGTTACTTTAGGTAACATTCAAATAGAGATAAGCAGAACACTGAAGAGAAAATAGGGAATGATGGAAAATAGATACTATGAAAGGAAAGAGAATATGTGAAAAAGAATGATTACAATGACTGATCATTGAATATAATTTGGGGAGGAAATGGCAGAAAGAAACCACCAAAATGAAGTGGATGTTGGATCAATGTATCAAAAACCCAAGTAGTTATAGCATTTTGGAGTCAGGAATTTGAAGTGGGAGGCTGGAAATATAGAAATTTGTGCTCAGAAGAGTGACATGCTTGCAGTGAAGGTTATGGGACAGGAAGAAAATCATCATCAGTAACATAAATATTTCAGGCTTGCAGGCCACAGAGTCCCTGTTACAAATACTCCACTCTGGTGTCATTGATGAAAAACAGCTAAGGATATGACACTACCTACTGAGATGATCGTCCAGTAAAACTGTTCATAAGAACATCAGTAGAATAGAGAGCTTAGAAATAGATGCAAATAAATAGATTTTTGGTGAAAGAGAAAAGCAATGCAATAAAGAGAAGATAATCTTTCCAACGAATGGTGCTGAAACAAATGGACATTGACAGAAGAAAGAAGAAAGAAAAAAACACACACAGATCATAAGCTCTTAACAAATGCTAACTCTAAATGGATCACAGACCCAAATGTAAAATGCAAAACTACAAATTATAGCACAGTTAAAAGATAACATAAGAGGAAATCTAAATAACTTTGGGGAATGGCAATGTCTTTTTGGATACAACATTAAACCATGAAAGGAAGAAAGTGGTAAGCAGGACTTCGTTAAAAATAAAATTTGTGCTTTGGGAAAGAGATTCTTGAGAGACTGAAAACAAAAACCACAGCCTGGGAGAAAACACTTGGAAATGCTTACTGTGTAAAACATACAGAACATTGTTATGTTAGGTATACAGAAAACTCTTAAAATTCAACAATAAGAAAATGACGAGTCCAGTTAAAAAGTCAGCTAAGATCTTAACAAACAGATCACCAAGGAATTACACAGATTTCTATTAAGCCTATGCAATATATTAAAAGTTTTATGCTGCTATGGAAATGCATGTTAAAACAAGACATTTTTATACAAGTATTAAAATGTCAGAACATGAGCACTATCAAAGTGAGAAAGTAGAGCAACAGGAACTCTCATTTGTTACTGATGGGAATGTATCATGGTACAGCAATCTTCAAAGATAGTTTTGCAGTTTCCTGTAAAGCATGACTTAAACTTATTACAAAGGGCTAGTAATTATGCTCTATCTTAGTCCATTCAGGATGCTATACCTAAAATAGCATAGACTGAGTGCCCTATAAACAAAAGAAATTTAGTCCTACCTGCTTCAGAGGCTGGGTAGCCAAAGGCTAAGGTACCAGCAGATTCTGTGTTCAGTGATGTTCAGCCATATTTTTACCTGTCCTTACATGATAGAAGTAGCAAGGGATTTATCAGAGGTCCCTTTTGGTAGGTCATTAATCCTGTGCATGAAGGCTTGCTCTTATAGCTTAAAGCCCTGCTAAAAGTTCCGCATTATAATATCATCACCTTGGGGCTTCAGGTTTAACATATGAATTTTGGTGGAATACAAATATTCAATCTATAGCACATTCCTTAACATTTATCTAAAAGAGTCAAAAAACCTATGTCCGAAATAGTGTACTAGTATACATTCCCATCAACAACATAGAAAGGTGCTTTTTGCCCCATGCCCTCTCTAATGTTTGTTATCTTATTTCTTGATAGCTACTCATTCTGTAGTTAGATGAAATCCAAGTGTTGTCTTTTTTTTTTTTTTT
>PVLD010016120.1:0-46089 GCA_004027595.1 Dinomys branickii | reverse complement strand
ACCCTCCCCCACCCCCTCCCCCTCGCCCTGTCTCTATCTCTTTTTACCTACTGATCCACCTATGGTACCCACCTATCATCCATCTGTATATATATTCATACACACAGGAAACACACGAGTACACACACATTTATGTAATTTCCTGTATTTGTGAAGAAAATTCCAGAAAGATACACACACACACACACACACACACACACACACACAACACACATACCCCTAAAAATAGTGACTAGCTGTGTGAGACAGATGGGGGCAGGAGGGGAAAAAACCTTTTCAATATATCTTATAAAAATAAAATATTTAAATTACGTTAAATTAAGTTGGGGTAGTGGTTAGTACCTATCGCACAAGGCTGTTCTAAGGAGTACATAAAATAGTGCATTAAAGATTTGTCGCAGGGACTAGGCACAGAGCAAGTATTCAGTACATATTCGTGGGGATTATCATCTCAGAAAGAATGGGCAGAGCTTTCCTCTGGTCTCTGCTTTTGCATAAGTGCCAAGGACAGCTGGAGACAGGCTGCAGGCCGCTGGATGCCGGAGCTCTTAGGGAGGCTTAAGAAGCAGCGAAACCACGATACCTTCTTGTTTCCTCAGCCAAACTCCCAGACAGCTGAGACACAATGCCCACCCAGGAATAAAGGCGGGGCCTTTGCCTCAGGAACCTGAGCACAGTGGACAGAACTACACCCTCAGCACAGACCACATCCAACCACAGCTCCGAGTTAGAACTGATTTAAAATAAGAAAGCCTCAGAGCAAAACGAGACAAGACGAACAGACGCCAATGAACTGTCATTTTCTTCCACCGTACTCCTGAAAAAGCTGCCAGGTCCCTAAAGCGTACATTTTTGTGGTTTAATTGGCAGTGCCTCTCAGTGGAATGAAAATCATAAAAATTCAAAAGACTGACTCTGAATAGAATCCTCTATATAGCCACAAAATTAATAATCTAATTTTTTGTCCTCTATCTGCCCTTAAAAGAGACTTGATAATGAGACACAAAAGGTAGAAAATTGAATCACGAGTATTCACATATTGTAACCCAAACAATTCCTCTACTACTGCCGGCTTTCCTTAGGGTTGTGCTATTTGGCTGACAAAATAATGACTCCAATTAGTTTAGTTCTTTTAGGATTAAAATATATAGCACTTTTTAACACAGAAAAGTACTATTTGGGGCACTTTTTAGGGAAACAGCACACAAGGGGTGACCTTAGTTTTACAAGATACTTCTCTAAGTAGGTTCTACAACAGAAGCAAACCAGAGGTACCCTCTGGGTGGCTACCATACTGTTAGCTATGATGCTTAAAAAATTCCAGTTTAAAAACTTGACAGATCTGAAAAAAAAAATTCCGTCATTCATTAGTTGAGTAACTTTGGCCAAGTTACTTAACCTTGCCGAACTTCAGTTTTTCCATTAGAAAAATAGAGGTAAAATATAATTTTTACCTTATAGGGACCTGGGATAGGGCAAATGTTAGCTTTTATAATTATCACCTCTCTTTTTATTCCTCCTTCCATCCACTAAACCATAACTTTGGGACCACATCACATCAGCCTTTGGGTTAGACAGAGACAATCCAGGAAGAATAAGACGCAGCCCTCGTACCTAGGAGGTTCTGTACCTAGCAGGGGGAGAGAAACAGTGGAAGGCATTGGGGATACTACGGCAGACAACACCAGGTACATTGGAGCAGGAGCAAGGAGTAGTTGGGGACGGACTCCAGAGATGCTGATGCTTCGCACAGACCTTAAAGTGTAGGACGTGAGGCGGGCAGGACGGATGCCGCGGGAAGGGCATAGGCACTGGAACCCTCCAGTCTGATAGACGAGGGCACAGTGTGGAGCTTAGCTGGGTCCTAGAGACCAAGCGAGACGGCCAGAAAGGGAAGGCTGAGAAGAGGCCAGGAGTGACATCCCACAGGGTGGAGAAGGCAAGCCAAGTTTTGTAACCTGGTGTGTTTGACATACCAACTTCTTTAACAGAAGCAGAGAAAGTCATCACTGCCCCACCAGGGGAATGTCCTGAGGTTATTCCCCCTGATCATGGCGGCAGGATAATTTTTAATTTCCCTGGACAGCCTTACAACATAATGTTGAAAGAATGTCTTGCTTGATCTTGTCAGGAACTTGCCATGTTTGCAACGTCAGTGTTGACTTGGGGTAAGGATACGTCAGCAGATTTCCCTGACCCTGCCCTCCCTCCATCCATCCCTCCCTGCTTGCCTTCCTCTTTTCTTTTCTCTGTGTTTTCTTAATTTCTTTCTTTCTTTTTTTTGGTGGTTCTGGGGATCAAACTCAGGGTCTTATGAACACAAGGCAAGAATTCTACCACTGAGCCACATCCCAGCCTCCCGTGCCTCTCTCTCTTTCTGTCTCTGTCTCTGTCTCTGTCTCTTCCTTCCTTCTTTCCTTCCTTCCTTCCCCTCCTTCGCTCCCTCCCTCTCTTCCTTCCTTCCTTCCACAACTAGTTCATTCTAATGCAAAAGGATTAAGAGTCATTATTGGTTTGTAAAATATGTTTAAATGGGTGTGGTGAAATGGAGAGGATCCAAACATGCACAGTTTCGAATGTCTTCTGCTACTTAGCAATGGTATGAACTTGAGGTTTTTCCTTTCTTTTGTGTGCCTCTATTTCCTTATCTACAAAGAGCTAGAATTTGACTTGTCTCCTAGGATATTGACTATATGAAATAACTAACACTAAGTACTATTACAAATAATACAGTAATTCCCTGAGTTATGACAGAGTTCCATTTCAGGAGAACATTTGCAAATTAGATTCATTTATAATCTGACAAAGTGAGTCTTATACAGTACACCTGTGAAAGTTCACAATGCAAATGTTCATAAGTCAGGGAATCACAGTATAAGTATTTACTCCAAATCTGGCCTCCTATTGTTACCCTAAAGGTAGAAGAGCTGATTTGGGTGGCAGCTTTAGAGGCAAGAAGTCGGAGTCTGTGAGAGGCAGAGGAAGGCAGACACGCAGAGGCAGAGAGAGCTGGATCAAGCTGTGCTCTCATGTGCCACACACTTGCTCAGCTAATTCAGTGACAACTCGAATTCTTCATCTCAAACAGAGGCTGGAGAAGCTCTGATCTCTCTCTCCTAAGGTACACAGGAAATTTTCCCTTAATCAGGCTGAGCTGCATGGACCTATACAGTTAAAGCAAAACATTACTTTTCAGAAGTTTCAAATTACTTCAGGTTTCGAGATCTGGAGCAGAATGAAATGCTAACAGTGAGGTTTGCTAAATACCCGCAAGTTCTCTGTAATCCATACGAACATTCTTAGAGGGGTGGTGGGAAGAAAGCAAATACACTCCATTGGTGAGGCATTGCATTTCTTCCCAAATGCACTGTGCATGATAACATAATGGTACATCTGTCCAGTCCTCAGTGTGGAAAATACATTATGCTCTACGGCGCGTCTGTGCTGCTCACCTCTCACAGACATGATTAAATTCTCACTTAGCCACAGGAAAACCACATGCTCTTGCCTTTTAAACCAGTGTCTTTAACTGAAGAACTCATTACCTCTGCAGACTACAAATGTTTGTAGTGCAGGTAACTTATAGAGGAATATAAAGGGACTCTGTCTTTACATGTAAAAGAAATCCTATAATCTGGACTATATGCCTCAGGATGAAAAACAGTAGTGACCAAACAGAACTTTATTAGCTACAGTAGCTGCATTATAAGGTCTAATGTCAAGTATTAGTGCACTGAGCACATACAAACACTTTCAGATTTTATTTTACTTTTTTACACTTCAAATAATTTTGTCTTTTCCATGCTGGCTGTCATGAAACACTTTGGCTTGTGGATGAGAACTCTGAAGACTTTTAAGTAATCCATATAAATCTAACCTAATACTCATCATGCCAATGCTATTTATAGTGATGAAAAATAACAAATGGCCTAAACTAATAATGGCAAGTTGGCTAAGCCAGTGTATCATACTCATAAAGTAGAATCTTAGAGTGCTTGGAATTTTACCTTTACCCACTCACATAAAGTATCAAGAAATGCTCACAAAGCAGTTAAATAAAAAATGTTATCAACTACTATGTATAGTATGATTCTAATTTATAGAATATATGAAAAAAGTGGTAAAGACCTACTACAAAATCAATAGGCATTATTTCTGATTATTTTCTTTATTTTGTAGAAACTATTCCAATAAATACCACTTTAAGATATCTAATGTTCAAAGCAAAATTTTAGAGAGCAGTGAAAGGTGGAAGATGGCATATGAAAACATGAAAGTTTGGTGAGTTTAAAAATAATGTTTGTAGCCTCGTATTGTGGCACATACCTGGAATCCTGGTACTCTAGGAGGCTGAGGCAGGAGGATCAAAGTTCAAGCCTAGCCTGGGCAACTTAGTGACCTTATGAGACCCTATCTCAAAATCAAAAATGCACTGGGCATGCAGCTCAATATGACAGCCCTGGGTTCAATACCCAGTACCACCAAAATCAAAACACACCAAAACAACTGGTAATAATAGTGATTATACCAATAACGATGGTGATATTTGTTATATCTTTTAAATGACATCAAATATAATATAATGATAGATGAGAAATTGTAACACAAGAAAATCTCTCCTATATTACTTTCTGCACAGAAATAAGACTGAAATAAAATAAGTCAGAAAATCAAAGTAGTGGGGGAGCTTCTATGTAGCAGAAATTACTGATCATTTTTCTACCCTTTAAAAAATATTCTACAGTCTTAACCATGAACATGAAAGACCATGATAATCAGAAAACCGCTTTTAAAATATATAACTCAGTGGGAAAAATGAAAAGTGAGAGAAATATATATATATATACACACACACATTTTTTTTTTGTCTTTTTGAGACAGGGTCTTGCTACATAGTTCAGGTTGTCCTTGAGCTCACCTTATAGCCCAGGCTTGTCTTGAACTCACAAAGATCCACCTGCCTCAGCCTCCCAAGTGCTGGGATTACAGGCATAAGCCACCACACCTCACTAAAGTGAGAGAAATATTAAATCATATAGACTTTCTAAATTCAAATCTATTTTACTTTCCACACTGCTAGTACTTTTTAATACAATATAAATCTAATGGGGGAAATCCTATGTCAAATAAATAAGAAACACAGTTCCTATTCACTTCCACTAGATTCTTTTTCTTTTTTTTTAAGTATGCCATTAAAATATTTACAGATTCCCTGGCCACGAATTCCCTTTCTGAAAAATGAAAAACAATAAAAAAGTACAACTACAGACTCAAAACTTAAGAAAACTTATAACAGGGCTCTTGGAAAATAGATCTAATGGTTGAAGGACAAACCTGTAGGCACTGTACAAACCAAAAATTTGCAATTTAAAAATTTTAAAGTCAACAAAAATTTCACTTAAAAATTCATTTAAGAATATTTATTCAGTTGCTCTCATATGTCCAGTGTTACTGTAGGTGCCAGGGATGCAGAAGTGGTGCCGCTGGTACAGGAGATGGTGCATTCTTCTGCGCGGATACATGACAGCGGTGGCGGGGGGATACTCGGCAGAGAGTCACAGAGGGAATCCATACATAGGATGTGGCAGTTCTCTAGCCGATCCATTCCTAGGCCTGGAATCGCTCCTTCCCACCTTCCCTTTGTCACCCCTCCCCACCCCCACCTCCACCATCCCTGGGAAGCAGAGCCTAATTCAGGGCTTGCAGTCATTTAGACAAAGTTCACATGCTGGATCATTTGGAACAGGCGGGAGAAAGAAGCAAGGAGAACAAACAAGGAAGAGAAGGTATAGATGTCTCGCGGAGATATTCAGTGCTCTGAACCAGGGGGGTCACTGCCTCCAGGGCCTTCTGAGGAGCCGCACAAAGCACTTCAGAACTTTCTATCTGAGGGGTAAGGTGGAGCACCTCTATCCTCCGGTTCCTGCCCCCTCCGATTGTCACAAGTTGCCACACAGTGTGCCCGCTCCCTCACACTTCCAGTTTTGTGCATACCAGAGCGGTGAGTAGACCCTGGGGAGGCAGCAGCAAGAACTGTGGCAGCTGGAGAAAGTGGTACCAGGTCACGCTGTGTGAGGCTGCCGGCTGCAGAGATGCTTGAGCTAGTTTGTAAGACCAAATGCTTTTGTTCATTTTTGGTTGGCTGGCTGGTTTTGAGGTAGGGCACCACTATGTAGCTCAGACTGGCCTTGAACTCCCTTTGTGGCCCAGGCTAGCCTCAAATTCAGGGACTCCTCCTGCCTCAGCCTTCCAAATGCTAGGATTATAGGTGTGTACCACTACATCTGGCTGCAAGACTGATGTAAGAAAGCGGCACCACCCTTCAGCCATATGAAGGCAGCCTAACAACAGTATTAATTAATATGTATTGAGTTACATAGAGTCACAAATGTATGCAAAGATATTTTGCCTATGCTCTATTGCTTAATCCCCAGAGTCAATGCCATGATGCAGTTTAAAATTTCACTTCAATTTTAAATAAGAGTAAATAGCTTCTAGAACATAATTGGTCTATGTGAGGTCATCAGTAAATAGTATGAGTGTAGAACATCACCTCTTGCGGTGCCTGCAAGGGTCCAAAGGTCTCATAAATGGGGAAGCAGAAGTAGGAATGAATTGCCCTTAGGAGTGCACGTTTCTGTATCTCTGTGTGCATGGAGTAGAAGATGAGAGCAGAAACTACGACTTATCTCCTCCAGGATAAGGGTGTAGCGAGTGCCCTTGAGACCAGTTGTGCGTCTGTCCCTCCAGGGCACTAGTGTTTCTTGAGAGCAGCAACCATGTCTAATCATCTTTATACCCAGCACTGAACACATGGTCCACTTCTTGTTGATCCTAACAGAGTGGTACTTTCCAGAAGGCAGAACATAGTGCTTAAGGAGGTTGACTATGTCAGATGGGCCTGGGTTAGACAGCTCAATCACTGAGACCTGCTAGTTATACAGTCTTAACCAAATTACCTAATAATCATTCTAAGCCACAGGTTCCTCAGTGGTAAAACGGCATGATACTAACTATATTTTCTCACAGGGCTGTTGTGAAGATTACATGATACATAGGAAAGCATTCATAGCGGGCATGGTAGTGCCTACCTATAATCCCAGCACGTGGGAGGCTGCAGCAGCAGCACTGCCATGAGTTTGAGGCCAGCCCCAGTACATCATGAGTTTAAGGCCAGCCTGAACTACGCAGTGAGACCCTATCTCAAAACACCAAACCAACCAACCAACAAAAGAGACTTCATTATCAGCACCTGGCACAGATCAAGCATGTAATAAATATAGCTATTATAGCTATTGTTATTACTGTAAATTCTATACTCTCAGTGTTTATACTATATATGAAGTTCCTAACTATCCAAAAATCCTTGTATTGTCCTCTTTGGCACACATGGGAAGACTTCAGGGCACCGAGCACCTAGAAGTAGCTGGCACCACGCTGGTGAATAGTAAATTAAACAGTGGGTCATGTACTTTTGAGAGTAATCACAAGCCTCCTTGCTGAAAATGAATCCATACATTACAAATTGCTGACAGCTGACAGGAAACATCAGCGGCCCGAGTTCTGATTATAAACAAAGATGAGAAGTGGCTATGTAATCTATGGAAGAGATGAAGCCATAAAATAAATCCAGAAATTTGGGGATCATCTCTGAGACAATCACAAATTTCCTGGCCTTCGGTTCCCCCAAGTTAAACACAATTTGGGTTTGACAGTCAAAAAATTGCTTATTTTCCTTTTTCTTCTTTCTTTTTTTAAATTTCTAAATTTTTCATTTTTGAGACCAGCTCTCCCTGTGTCGTGCAGTCTAGGCTGGTCTTGAACTCCAGACAGGCTCCAGACTCATCGCAATCCTCCGGCCGTAGCCTCTTAAGTGCTAGTATTACAGGCATGCACTACCACCCAGGTCATTTATTCACTTGTTTTTGTTTTTATCACAGAACTATATATTGCCGTAGAGTGCTTGCTTAGTTAGTGCTATTTTGATTATAGCCTAAGATTAGATTTTTTCTTTGGTCTTTTTGAGACAGGTTCTCACTACGCAGTTCAGGCTGGCCTTCAGGTCACTTTGTAGCCCAGGCTGGTCTCGAACTCACAATGATCCTCCTGCCTCAGCCTTCCAGGTGCTGGGATTACTGGTGTGTGCCACCACACCTTGCTAGATTTTGGAGATTTGTTTTAGAATTATTATTTGATGGGCTATAGAATCCAGATTTGGATGAAACAGTTAAGTGGTAGACATTCTATGCTCAGGGTTCTGTGGGCATGGTAGGCATTCTCCTTGGTTCATGATAGAAAGATCAGGTTTGCATCCCAGCTGTGTGACTTACTAGTTGAATAACCCTAGATAAACTATTCCCTAAGCATAAGATATGAGGGTGCTGTTGCCCATTTCCCTGACTTCACCTAGTGATTTATTAGAACGTAATCAGAACCCTTGTCCTCCTGTATGTACTTAATCACTGCTAGTCCCTTATCTTCGTAAGGTAAGAGCTAAGTGTGGGGTTATTGGAGTAGCTGCCGATAACATTTATTCTCTTGGCCTCCCACTCTAATTTGATCACATAATTCTTCATCAAGAAAGAATTTTTCTAAGAGAGGAGAAAAAATTCTCAATTCAGAGCACTTATGACCACATTTTCCAAAATACATTTTTTAAAGAAGAAGATCGCTCACTAAGAAGCAAACCACACTGTAAAGTTCAGCTTAACCTCAGCCTGTTTTCCAGCCAACTAATCTGGGCAGACTTCTAAATCACACTGGCTGGAAGATGAATATAGTGTTTCATTTGGCATCATTACAATTACTGCCCTGGTGTTGATAATATTCTTCAGACTGCACAAAATGCTTAGCGGCTGAATGCTAAGTTAGGAGGTTAATTTGATCTTCTGAGCATCTGCA
Source organism: Dinomys branickii (assembly GCA_004027595.1). Taxonomy (NCBI): domain Eukaryota; kingdom Metazoa; phylum Chordata; class Mammalia; order Rodentia; family Dinomyidae; genus Dinomys; species Dinomys branickii. The sequence continues at coordinate 37,188 of PVLD010016120.1, read as the reverse complement.
GGTTTTGTTTTCAACAGAGAACCTTCCTTAGGTTACATAACTATCACAGCTTCTGCTGCAGAAGGTGAACTTTGGCACTTCAAATTAACTATTGACATGCGTCCTTAGGAACAGAGGTTGCTGCACCTGGATTTGATTTCCTCCAAGTCAAATGGAGGAATGTGGTGATGCTTGGAATGTGACGATGACTCTTGACTTCCCTAGAGACTTGGCAAAAGCAAGAAAGTTCTAAGCATGAGCAGGCAGTCACTGAAACCATAAATATGATCTCTGTAATCGGTCTGCAGTCCTTTCCAGTGTTACCCTACTGCTGCCCCTACCACACGGGGTTGGCCTATTTCCCCTACCAGTCCATGCTGTGGTTGGGCTTGGTGAGAAGAATTTTAAAGAAAGGTGATAAGCGAAGGGGAAAATGTAACAGGATAGAAACAGCTCGTGAAAGCAGATGGGAAATGAACACGAGGTGAACACCGTCATGAGCTGTTCTGTTCAACACACACACAAATTGGATTGAATTTTCTCAGGCCTATTAGGGAAGACACAGAAAGGTAATAATTTCAATATAACCTAGAAAGTGCTATAACAGAGAACTTTGAGAGACACAGAGGAGAGGAGGGGCATTGAAGGGAGAGAAAGGGTCATCAGAGACTAAACAATGTCTGGTTTATACAATATGCTTCTCTTTGCAGATGTAGGCAGCAAAATCAAAGTTTATAACTGATACAAGGACATGCATGTGGGTAGTAGGATATAGACTACATTGAGGCATTGAGGGCTTAGGCTTGAGTCTAAATTTTTAGACTCCAAAATTTTGTTTTTTTCAGAATTGACAGGAACTTGAGAGCATGTGGAATTGTCAATGTCAATATATTCCAGGAATAAAACTAAAATGAACCCCAGCAATGAAAAAATAAAATCTTATTCAGCAGTAATAAATGCTAATAACTACCATTGGTAGTACTAATCAATGTAACTGATATTTAGAGAACAGTAATGACATGCCAATCTGTGTTAATGGATCATCTCGTTTATCCCATTTGCCCCTTTTAACAAATTAAACTTGATGCTTAGGTTTAGTGACATGGGGAATGTCCCATGACACAAGTTCTGCTGACTGTAAAGCCAGGACTTTGACAGACAACTCTCACATCTTGTATTGTAATGTACAAAGCACCAAGTGCCACTCAAAATCAGATTTGTATTCTCTCTTGTGTTATGTACACATGGAGAACCAGGCAGAGAAGATGACCATAATATCACCAATCAGCTGTTGAAAGGGACAGGGTCTCTTTATATGGGCTGGGATCTGCAGATACATAACTGGTCATTATGGTTTGCACTGCTGCAGGTTAGACAGTCAGCCTCCCAGAGTTTCGCCTGGCTTTGTTTGCTACAAAAGGAGGTCTTCCCGGGTAACAGGCTGACGTCTGTGTGTGATTTGACGTCAAATGAGTCATTTGACAGTCATCGTGCTGCAGGCACCTCACTACAGATCAAGTTCAGCCTGTGGGAGTCCTGCAAGTTTCCTGGTGAATTTTATATTTATTCTGAAGTAATTGCACTTGACACTCAGGGCTGACTAATATCTATCTGCAACCAAGATAAGTGGCCAGTAAGCCAGCTTTCATAGCTGCAGAGAAAGATATAGACAGAAAAACACAATCGGACACTAAGATGAAGGTCACTGTGCAAATACCATGTCTAGATTCCAGTGAAAAGGGGCAAAAATAAGAGCCGGATGTTTCCATTGCCTACCTTTGCATGAGGACTTGCAGGGAGCCTTGCTAAACTAAGTGTCCCACAGCAAAAGCAGCAGAAGCAGCAGCTGCCCTGGGAGCTCCCTAAAATTGAAGAAACTCAAGCCCCTCCTAGGGGTAGGAATCAGAACCTGTATTCGATAGGATCCCCAGGTAGGGAATTGATTTGTACATAATACTGGAGAAGCCCTGGTATAGAATATCCACATTCTCACTTTTAAGAATATATGTAGCTCAATGGTAGAGTACCTGCCTAGTGGGTAGAAGGCTCTTGGTTCAATTCTCAGCACTGCAAAAAGAAAAGAAAAGGATTTATTCTGGGGGCATGGCAGTGCGCACCTGCAAGCCCAGCATGTAGGAAGCTGTAGCAGGAGGACTGTGATTTAAGATGAGCCGGGATACAGAGCAAGTTCCAGACCAGCCTTTCCAATCTAGTGAGCCTCTGTCTCAAAAGAGTATTGGTTATTAGATACTGAAAACAAAACTAAACTAACATTCTAAAAGGAAAAGATAAAAAAATATGGTAGATTATTATACTAGTTACACAATACTTTCACAGGTTTCCCACCTTAATCTTTTAACAAATGTTTAAAATCTCATCTTTCTTTTTCCAGAGAAAAGCATTATCTAGTGAAAGTTAAAGGTCTCCCCTCTAGAAGAATTTGACCCTACACAGCCCAGCTCTAGATCTGAAACTGTTCCAGTAAGTCGCATTAGAGGGATGCAGACAGTCACGTTAACTTCAACTGGGAAGGAAAAGTAGGGCCTGAACTGAGACTTAAAGAATGGGTAAGGTTTGTAAAAGGTTTACAACTGAGGGACAGCAGGAAAAAGAAATGCTTGGAAATAGGCATGAGGAGGGATTTCTCAGGAGAAGGCTGGAGAAAATCTTAGATGCAGAGTTTGCATCTCCAGCTGATCAGCAGGAAGATAAAGTGATGATCAGAGCCGGACCACAGAAGGCCTTGGAGACTGAACCAGAGAGGCTACTTCACAACCCAAAGAAAAATTGGCATAAGGAATATATTTTCAGAATACCCTAGTTTTGTTCACTAAAGTTTTTTTTTTAAAATAGATTTTAATATGCAGGGAGAATGTGCTTTTAAACTGAAAAGTAACTAAATTCTAAGACACACTTTAGAAAATCCACTGCACTGTGGCAGGTGCACCAGATGTAATTCTGCACCTGCTTCATCATCCGTAGGCTGTATCCCAGGAGACCCGACTTTGGTTTCTAACCGGGTCACACAGTCTTTGCCAGAGCACTGGAGAAGGTGAGAGGATGAGAGGGTCTTGGCGAGGAACACAGATGTTCCTCGAGATGATTCATCTCCACACGATCGGTGTGTGGAATAAGTAAAGCTGTCAGAGTGGACCAGAAAATACACACTCCTAGGTCAGTCAGTGTCTCCCAAGCAAGACGTGCATTGTTACTAAGGGCCACATAATCAGAGCAACTTGATCCCTAAGTGGGTTCTTCACAAAACAAATGGTTGTTGTTTAGGAATAAGAAACACAGATGTAGCTATAAAAATCATTTAAAATACCGTTTTAATTTCACAGAAATATTTTTTTAAAGAGAGGGGAAAGAAAGGGAAGGAAAATTGGAACAGACAGGGACTAAGATGTAGTCAGACACACCGAAAGGATAGAAAGCTGAAAACACAAGATGCAGTGAGAAGATACTTTACTGACGTCGAACATGCTTCCTCGTACCTATTACCTTCTTCAGTAATGCTCTCCCTCCATGTGGTAGATATTACGCTCATTTCCAAGGTAAAGACACCAATACTACTAGAGATTAAGTAATTTGCCTAAAATGACTGGATGTAAGTGGTAGAGATACAATTCAAACATTTAATTCAAACATTCATTAAATTCAAACATTGATCCAACTCCTAAGGGACACTGGAGACAACACCAGTCATGCTGTGCTGGGCCACGTAATGCCCCCTGGTAATGTCTGCTTCTTTATCTAAACTATTGGGTACTTGCTCAGTACAATGCATTCCACAATAATAGCTACCGTAATAGGCCCATCACCTCACTGCTGTTGACTACAGCCTTACCTCATTCCCTCTGCTTTCTAGTTTTACGGTCAAAAATTTGCATGAATTCTTGATATCTTGGCAAAGAATCCTCCACTTCACTTGGCACCAAGCGTTTTAGACTGAATCAGTATTTCCAACAGATGTGTCCTACTAAATTAAATGTACATGGGTTGCACTATGACTATTTGAAGTTTGTTCAGTGAGTCATTGTGTCATTGAGCATTATCTGTACCAACAGAACCCAAAAATATAAGCACTGTCAAGTAATTAGAAAGGAGTGTCCTCAGGCGAGGCATGGTAGCCCACACCTGGACTTAGAAACTGAGGCAGGAGGACAGTTGTGAGCTCAAGGCCAGCCTGGGCTGCCCAGTGAGTTCAAGGCCAGTTCAATTGCACTCTGGAGAGGGCAGAGAGAGCAGTTGGCCAAGGCCTAAATCATCCTTTCTACTTCGTAGACCAAAAATCCCCATCCCCGTCTTCTTAATTGTACTCCCTTCGCTCCGTTCTTTTCATGGCAAAGAGAAGGAATTTAAAAAAAAAATCTAATGGTGAAATTGATCATCCCTTTCTTGCTTCAACGCCTTTACCTGGGCTTACTGCTTTAGGTTAAACATCAAACACGACACAGAGATCCTTCTGTGATCTGGGTCCTCCTACTAATTCAGGGCTCACAGGCACAGTCTAAGCCTCAGCTTCTTCGTGTGCTTTCACTCCCCAGTGCAAGCTGGGAGTTCCCTTACCAACCTTCTTTGCTGTTCAGAGCTTCTTCTTTTCATTCTTCAGTGCTGGCTTCTCAGTAGCCCACACCTCACCTCTGACATCTCTCCTCCCAGGGAGCCTTCTCTGGTCACCGGTGCTGGCTGAGTAAAGAGCTCCTCCCTCAGCAGCCTAGACGACCCCTGCGGTATTGCTAACACAGCCAGATTGAAGCTCTGGGATGGACAGCATGTTTCATCCTCCGGTGTCTAGAGCAGATGCTCAGTAGCCATCTGCTGAGCACATTTTAAAACTTCAAAACTGGAAGCATAGTTTTTTTCCCCTTTTTGGAGTTGTTTTAATTCTCTGCAGAAGTACACATCAATAAATCTATACTCAGAGCCCCACGCATAGATAGAGACAAGAGGAAGAAGACCGCGGAGTCAGGAAAAAGGACCGCAAGGAGCCAGCAGCCCTGGTAGCCAGTCCCCGGGGGCGGCTGGCCAGGTCTCTCTCCTGCAGGCCCTGGCTTTCCTTACCTGGACACTGGAATTAATACCGGTTGCTCAGAGTTTCATTTCTACAAGAACTTCAGGGTCCTGAAGTGTTTTAATAAGGAACTAACAATAAAAATCTATAGTTCAATGCACACTGCTTTAAATGTACAGTCAGCCTGTTGTCTCCCTAGGTCTTGCATCTATGCAGTCAATCAAATTTGGGTGGAAGATATTAGGAAAAATAAAATTATATGGGTACCAGAGAGGTAAAGTTATTTTTCATCATTATTTCCTACACAATCTGTATAATAACTTTACACAGTCCTTATAGTTTATTAGATAGTATAAGCAATCTAGAGATGATTTAAAAATGTACAGGAGAACAATAAGGAGGGCCTTCAAAAAACTATAAATAGATTCACCATGTAATCCAACTATCCCACTCCTGCGATGTATCCACAGGAAATGAAAACAGCATATTAGGGATCCTTGTAAGCCAATGTTTATTGCACTACTATTAACAATAGTTAAGATATGGAACCAACTCGGGACCCTATTAACAAATGAGTGGATGTAGAAAATTTCACCCACACAGACACACACATGCACACATGAGCACACACACACCAACATTATTCAGCCATAAAGAAGGATGAAATCCTGTCATCTGTATTAAAATGGATGGAAATGGAGGGCACTGTGTTAAGTGAAATATGACAGGCACAGAAAGACAAGTGTCCCATGTTCTCTGTGATATATGGAGGCTAACAAAGGTTGACCTGGCTGTGTAGGTCCACATGTTGAAATATCACACTCATATGTACAATTAATACATGTCAAAACTAAAATAAAATATATCCAAAAGCATACAAGAGTAAGTACATCAGTTATATGAAAAGACTGCCATTTTTATAAGAGATTTCAACATCTGCATATTTAGGTATCTCTGAAAGGGAGCAAAGACACTGCCCTGGAACCAATTCCCCATGGATATCAGGGATGAATATACTTTGTTTTAACATGAGAATTATAATATCTATGGTTTTGCACGCACAAACTGTTTTAAAACCTAATTGCTCTTTGACTTGTATCCCAAAATGAGTGAGTTCACTGACATGGATTGTACTCATTTTGCAAACAGAAATCTGAACACTAGCCAGGCGTGGTGGTGCGTGCCTGTACTGTCAGCTACTTGGACGCTGGAGGCCAGCCTGGTCATCTTCGTGAGATCTAATCTCAAAATGAACAATAAGAAGGCTCGGGATGAGCTCCTAGGTTCAATCTCCAGTACCTCCTCCCCAAGAATCTGGGCACTTAGAAGTAGAAGCCAAAGTTGATTTCCTTCTGAGCACATTACAAAGTGTTGGAAATGGGATATTTTCATTCTTTAGTTCTACTTCTTTTCTCTTGTTCTATTATGCAAAATTCTCCCATGTCATCTTTAATACTCTAGTACTTTTGGGTTTTTATGACTGTCTTCTACTAGAGTTTAAGTTCCTTGTAGACAGACTTTAGATAAAACTCACTCGTCTTTCTTGTCCCTCGCTTAGGTCCTAGAATTTTGTAGTGCTGCAAAATGTTACTGCAATATCTGCCCAACTCTTATAAATATTCTTGCCCACCATGTTCACAGGCCCATTGTCAGTGGACATCCCTATGTTTACTGAAGAGAAACTCAGCTTCAAAAGAAACTAGAGGGCCGGTGATATGGCTCAGTGGCACAAGCACCTAACTGGCAAGAGTGAGGTCCTGAGTTCAATTCCTGGTGCAAAAAAAAAAAAAAAAAAAGAAACAAAAGAAACTGGAGTGTTTTCTAGTACTCTCCATCTCTCTCCTCTGGAGTCTATCTACTAATCTTATACTTCACTTTAACTTCTTAAGTGAAACAGAGTTCCTGTCTTTTCAAGGAAGTCCAGAGAGTCTTTCAACGTTAAAAACTCCTGGCTTTTTCCTTTGAAGCCAGAGAGGGACATGCCTTTTTCAATAGCTGGCTCCCAGCACTACACCAATAAAAGCTGGGGATAAGCAATCTGCAGTTTTCATTTAAAAAATCATCTAACATCAATGATTTAAGCTTTTGGCTTTACTTTAGCAATAAAAGACCCACTTCGTATATTTGCCAAATAAATACATTGTCTTAGCTATGCACGAAGATGCAGACCTGTGTGGAGATGAATGGGTTACTGTCATATCCTTGGAGGCTGCTGGAAGAAGAAACAGCAGGTTTCAGATGGGCTTAGTCGCAGGTTCCATAGTAACAGGGAATGAATAGAGAGAAGAAAACAAAAATAAAAACAAAAGCAACTGTTCAATTAGTGCAGATGGAGAAACACACCCATCAGCTAATTGATTATAGGTATCAGGACAGCCGATTACAGTGTCTGCCTGGAAAAACACAGGGGGAAAAGCACACACAGATACATTTTAAAAAACCCCTCATGGTTCTAGTGACAAACAGAGCCAAGCAGTGATGTGGCAGCGTGAGGCGACCTATGGTCCACTGGACACAGAAAGTTAGGAGGCTTTATCCACTGTGGTATGTAGTGGCCAGAAACAAAGCTGCCATGTTAATTTTTGTGTAGAATGGTAAAGCCTTTGGGATATGTCTGGTTTTATACCCAAATGACTTACGAACAATGACATTAGTAGGTCTACTGACTCAGTGTTAAAGGAGTCATCTATATCCCGGTGCTTCCTATAAGAGTGCAAGTGGGTTTTCCCTCGAATACACTCTCTCAGTGACTGTTCAGCCCCAGGGGTTAGAAGGACAAACACGGCTCACAGCTTTGGGAGGACAGACTCCTGGGCCATAAGTAATCACATGCACTGTGATCACTTATATCTTTTGACAGTGCACTGGGGCCTAAGCGGGAGGGCCTCTCACTGCTCTAGGTGGCTGGGGTATAGGAGGCTTCTCAGGTTAGGTCTACCCATGGGCCTCTACGATCCTTTTGTCAGACATAAAACACATAGCCCAGCAGCTAGCAAAGACTACCTTTTTAAGTAAAGAACTATTTTGTTATTTACGAGTAGATGATATTATTATCAATATAAACAGGGAGGAAGTGAGAGCTGGCAGGGAAGCGACGTACATGCAGGGGTTAAGAAATGTCCCATGCTCTGGAAACAAGGAGCAGGGCTCTCGGCTCTCTGCAGCTGGGGAGGCGGATGGTGACAGCGACGTTTTCATTTTAGCAACATTGCTGTTGGCAGAGTAGAGAGCAAACTGAAGCGTTGTGAGGACCTTCCCATCAGGCAGCCCAATTAGGAAGCTATTATAAAAATTGCATCCCAGTGTAGTAGCCCACACCTGTAATCTCAGCACTTAGGAAGCAGAGGCAGGAGAATCACTGTGAGTTCAAGGCCAGCCTGGGCTATATAGTGAGTTCAAGGCCAGCCTGAATTGCACAGTGAGACCCTATCTCGAAAAACAAAACAAAACAAAAATTTCAATCAAGTGGGGTATGGTAGTGCAAACCTGTAATCATCCCAGCGACGCAGGAGGCTGAGGAGGGAGGATTGCAAGTACAAGGCCACCCTAGGTAATTTAGAGACCTTGTCTAACTTTAGAGAAAGGACTGGGGATGTTGCCCAGCTCCCTCAGCCCTCCTTGCATTTAGTTGCTAATCCTACAAATTAAACAGAAAGTACAGCTATGATAAGGACTATTGTCTAACAGGAAAATACTAAAAAATAAAAGATAAAAGGAGAATACTGAGGAAATGTTGCTGGGTGTTAGAAAGTATGTACATGTATATGTATATTTATGTACATGTATATCAGGAGCAACCAGGTTCCAACTTACACCACCGAGGCCAGCCCAGTATGGGAAAGTGAGGGTCACATCATTGTCCAGGCAGTTGCAACCAGGACTAGCTCTGGTCTTAGGCGCCGGTATCCAGAAGCAGTGAAGCTGCAGTTCTTAGCTGACCTGTACCTGGCACATTTAAAAGGCAGGTGCCTCAGCTGTACTCCAGATCTACTGGCTCAGAACCCCTGGAAGGTCCAGCAGTTTCTAAAGGGCCCCACAGGCGTAGGACTAAGAGTCGCTGCCCACAAAACAGTCAGACATGACAATGGTTTTCAGGGCCTTTCTCCACAAGTCACCGTGAGTGCACACAGGGCTGGGGATACACTGGCACAGCTGTTTGGTGTACAGGAGAAGCCCCTGAAGGAAGATGATTATCCCAGGGGAGGCAACATTGTCAGCAGAGCAGCAAGAGGTGCTTGATCCTAGAAGCTATGAAAACATCTCTGCAGACACTAATTCCCCAATAATTTGGATGGCTTACTCTACAGGGACAGGAGTGAACGCAGGCTTAGTCCTCAAATGTCAGTTCCCCCAAAGGCAGGGGAAAACACAAGTCCTAGCCATGGCTCCCCCTCACCTGGCTGGGTACCTTCATTTGAATATTATATTCTGACTGAGCTGAGAACTCAGTATGGTGTGTCATGATAGTCTTAGGGGAAAAGATGACAGGTGCCTGAATTATGCAAAAGTAGCTAAAATCTTTTTTGTTCCCCAAGCTTTTAGTCTACATGAGATACTACTGTAAGTGCTCTGCGTTCTTCTTGTTTATGATTCTCAAACATCCCGGGGGGTTAATGATTACAACCTCCAGATGCAGAAAGAGCTTGAGGCGGGGCCCCTGGGAGACAGCAGAGTAAGCGAGGTGACTTGAGCAGGCTCACAGAGTTGCAAAGTGACAGATCCCATACTGAACCTATGTCTAACACAACCAATGCCAGTAACCCCAACACAGTTAACTGCTTACATGTCTCCAGGATTCGTGGCTGCTGTTGGAATGTAGACTCCTTGAAGTCAAAGACTAAACAAAGTTTAGGGTTAACTTTGAGTCCTTCTGTCAGCCATCCTCAGTTCTTTAAATGACATACTGGATTTTGGAACAGTGGAAAAAAGACAGCCAGAGAAGTCTGTCTAACTCAATACCCCCTCATGCAGCCGGCGAGGGCAGCAGTGATCTCTCCTTCCGGTGGAAGAGACTGACCTACGCTGGTGGCATGAGAGACCCTGGGGCATCTCCACAAATCAGCTGGTCAGATTTGTTTCTGCTGGGATGGAAGCTGGGAGAACTGTGAGGAAGGAGGCCAGAGCCAGGTATGCAACACGCAGAACACAAGCCTCAGGAGCTTGAGGACCTGTTCAAGGCTAGAATTCAACAGATATTTTTTTAGCCAACTATTCTGGACATTGCGTAGGAGCAAGAGGACAGAGAGATGGTTATGGACAGTGTTGTGAGGACACAGACTGCAAAGGTGAGACAGAATGATGTATAGGCCCCTTCAATTCAACAGGTATTTGTCATTGTTTTAGAGCAACTACAGACCCTGTTTTAAACTGCATGGCTTCCAATATGTATCAGTTCCCATTACCCTGGTTTAATTAACACCAGTCCCTGAACAATATGATTCAAATTTTAGCTACACAGTATATTTTAACTGTAAGTGATTTCATAAAGCATGGCTTGCTATTCTTCTTCTTTTATTATTATTCTCTGTAAAATAAAAGAGCACAAACTTGCAACTAGCTCTTCCTTTCACAAATTACTAGCTAACAACACATGTGTATTATGAACTCTGATGTGTCTATTCTTCCCAGGTGTAGTTTTGATTGGTTCCCAAGCACCTGTAATTCACTTTACGCAGACTGTGAATTATGCACCTGTTTTGCCACTGTAAGTGCAGTGACAAACCGAAGTGACATTTTGCAAAAGTGTGTCCTCCAAAGAGACACTTTGCTAACAAAAATAAACGCAGAAAGAAAAAAGAAGTTCTGAGGCTATAGATGAAATTCAAATGGGACAACAGATTATGCAGGACACTGCTGGCCTTGAGAAATTCTAGACACCCCCGAAGAACTTAGTAAAGGCAAATGTACGAACGTCAGTGAAGACTCACTGGATGTGTAGGTGTTCCCAGAGGAAATAACACTAGTGAAATCCTTTCCATTAAAGGAACTCCTGTAGATCTTTTAGGACACTAAAAGTACAAGGATAAAAACTGAGGGCTGACCCAAACTTAGAAGTATCACAATTCTCCAAGGAAAGCAAAAGATGTTTGCTTAGTATCCTAAATTATATAACCAGGAAGAAAAAAAGCAAGCACTGTTCAAACTACTTAGAAAAACACTTCAATTCTCAATGTTTCTTGTATTTTAAACAGGAGTACTAGCAAAGATTTATTTTGCTATTTTTCATTAACCTGATCATTTCTGACCAAAACATAGAGTTTTTAATGTTTTGACAGAAAACTAGGAAGGTCCTGGAATACTATTTTTGCTTACTGATGTGATGTCATCTTCATGACATCTCAAACCACTATGCAAAGAAAGTACAGAGCCAAGTATTGCATCAGAAGACATACGGCCTGCCCTCACGGTGCTCTAGCATCTAGGAACCTGGGGCTCATTGCTCTGTGTTTAAAGTAGGTGCTAGCCTAGCGCGGAGCACTCATGCAGCTGGTAAAGGAACTGCGGAGGCACACTTGCCAGGAGGGTACGGAGAGAAGACAGGAACTGCCAGGGCAAGCTCCCTCACTCTGTGGAGAACTCAAATCTCTCCAGTCTAGCCAGTCTGCATTCTCACCCCAGGGGTAGGGTGAGGAGACTGGGCTGGTTTTACACAGGTTGCCAACTACTAACTTGTAATGCCAGATACATATTAGTTGCCATCAGAATGTGGAGATACAGGTTAAGGTTCCTTTTTGAAAACAACACAGAAACTAGAAATGCTAACAAGTACCACCCTCATCCACTGTATATGAATAAAGTTTTTTAAAGCCAGCATGAAGTGTTTGAATGCAAGTTGCTTCTGGGGCTGTGCCGAGATATGTTCTTAAGGAAATAATGTCTTGGGAGTATGTGGAATCCACATCTGGCTTGAGCAGGTTATGAGCAAGTTATGATGTTAAGTCCAGTGTCTTTTAGGAACATGGACACGACTATCTCTCCATCCTAAAACATGTTTAAATCTTTCACTGATGGCCCCTATCAAGGAAGATGTGGGGCTACGTGAAACACACACAGATCCACTTAAAATCCTGACAAGAAGTAAAAGTCTAGGATTCATCTTTTCCAATCTCTCGTCTAAAAAAAAGGCAAATCGAATCACTGCCTAGATCCACAGTCAAACATTTCTACCTCATAATAACAACAGCCCAAATTAATTATGACTCTGTGGTAAGCACAGCACTGAGAGTTTTACTTATAAAGTAGGTATTATCTTTTCTGACATAAATCTATGAAATTATCATTTCATAGAGGTATTATCAGGCATACATTATTCAGCTAACCATGACAACTGGAATTTGCCAAATGGCCTGAGATGTTTCTAACTACTAAGCTATGACTATTAGTTAATTACCTTTTGCAGATACTTTACACGTCCCATATATGTGGAGGATGTTAGAATCTAATTTTCCACAAATAACCACTATTTCAAGTGGTTATGCAAAGTACGTAATGTAATTCCCATTTTACAGATGAGGAAGCTGGAGACGTAAAGTTCAGTGGTTTCTTGACATTGCACAGCTTATGACTCAAGAAAACAAGATTCAACATTCAAGCCGATCTTGGTTCTTTTACAAAAAACTAGCTTGCCTTCCTGGATAAGAACTAGACTTGCTCCTGGCAACCTCTAGCTCTATTTCAATGAGACTTAAACATTTCAACACTGTTCTCAAATCCATGTGGATCCAGGCATTTCTGGAATCCACTTGAGTGTATTGCAAGAATTTCATATTCCCAAGCCCTTCTAACAGTCTCCCTCCCTCTGATACAGAAAATCAAGAGTCAGGCAGCTCAGAGGAGACAGACTTACTTGGAAGAGGCCAACGGTGAATCAAACTCACAGAGCGTAGTTCTGGGGCAGCACTGAGATGGAGGAAGAGAAAAACTGTCTGCAGTTCTCTCAGAACATAGATAGCTAGACACGAAAACAGAGCAGCCACAGAAGATGCCTGCAAGCAGCCAGTGCTGAGCAATGGCAGGCGCTGGGGTTGGAGAAAGGAAAAGGAGGGGGAACCTGTCATTTTCTTTGCATGTCACTGGGCATAATTCCCCCCACAGCGTCTGTCAAGAGTGTGAGTCTGAGAAAAGCCGCATGGATCTCACCACAGCACCTTAGCCAGTTTCCAGAGGTTTTCAGCATAGCAGGCAGCTGCTCCCCAAATCCAGCTGTTCCCCTCCTCCTGGTGGAGCTGCCTGGGCGTGTGTCTAAACTCGGCCAGGCTGGCGCAGAGCACACCTGACGCTCTCTGGAGTGGTGGCCAAACCTCTCAGGAGTAAAGCAGGTGGGGCCAACTTTCCAATCTAGTGGCAGAGCTAGTTTGAGATGCTTTGCAGCACGAAAGGGCAGGCTGGAGAAATGAGATTGCTTTTCTTTTCCCTTTAAGCATTAACAAATCACTTTCTAGATGTTGACTGTTTTGCTCACCTCTTTTTATTTCTGGTCTCAGTGTAAAAGGCCTTATCTTTGGTAAGACAGAAGAGGTGGAAGCCGCCAGGAGAGCCCCCAGAAGGGAACCCAGAGTGGTTTGTTTTCCTTGCACCAAATACCATGCGGAGCTCCCATCTAGCTGCTGCTGTTTCAAATTCCAACTCTGAGGTGTCCTCTCTTTTAAAATGTAAAGGAGAGGAAACAAAGTCATTCACAGGGTAGTGTTAGTTCATCAGCTGGAAGGGTGGGATCTGCTGGCCGCTTCAATCAGCCCTTGGGTGGGAACACTTCAAAAAGGGAAGGTTTAAGGGAGAGAAACTCCTGTAACTGTGGCAAAACCAAGTAAAACCAGGTCCTCTCAATCTGCAAAGTTAATCTGTTTTCATTTCTCTTGTGAACTAGGAAATCTTTTAATGGCAATATCAAGCCAATGTTTAATGCTTTTCTTGATATCTCAGTATGAATAGCTAAAATTTGAAAAGGTATTTTTTTTCCCTTTCTAAAAGCATTTTCCAAATATGCTAAAGGACTCTTACTTCAAACTGTATAGTATATGCATTTTTGAAGACACGGTACCGATATTCATGTTTTGACTGACTGATCACCTGATAAGAAGAAGCCAGACATTTTAATTTCCCCTCTCAACTACTGATCCTTGTGGCAAGTCAGTTTAATACGGCCCTGTTTCCCTCCCTATCCGCTGCTACAGAAATCAGATGTTGTGGTTACCATGGTAACCACCCACTCAGTCTCCCTGTTATTTCATTTATAAACCTTAAAGTGTGCAGGCTAGAAGTCTATGTGTTTTTTCACTTACTGCTAGGGCTTGAACCCTGGTCCTTACAGATACCAGGCAAGAACTCTACCAACTGAGCTACACCCAGTGGGCCTCACATAATTTTTGAAAACTCGAATAGTCTATCAAGTTCACCTGAGAAAAGAACTTCCATGTAAATGTTTTAAGAAATTAGCTGTAGGGCTGGAGGTACAGCTCAGTGGGCTAAGTGCTTGCCGCTGAGCACTAGGGCCCTGAGTTCGATCCCCGGTCCCGGAAAAAAAAAAGAAATTAGCTGTATTGTATGTGTCCATCAGAAATAAATTATCACAAGGTTTTTAAAACCATTGGCTCTATTCAGTTGCTTGGAACTTTTACAAGTTTTCAAAGAAGTTTTCAGAGATAAAATATGATTATTGCTAATATTTTTTGTGTGTATGTTTGGTGCCAGGGATCCACCCGAGCATATCAGGTGCATGGTTCTATTACTGAAGAGCACACCCAGACTTCACCATGAACATGTCCAGCTGGTCCTGACAGAATCACCACCCTGAGAGGACAGAAAGCCAGGGGATAGCTGAGTAATATCTTTTTTATCCATTCCTCTGTTGATGGGCATTTGGGTTGTTTCCAAGATGTAGCTATGACAAATTAGGCTGCTATAAATATCACTGTGGTAATCTGAACAACTAATGTTAAGACAATATGCATTATAAGAACCATTGTGAAGTTCTGTATTGTTTGTAAAGTTTTTTATTACTTTTTACTTTCTTTAATTGTTTGATCAATCTTGCATCCTTACATCTAATAATCTTCATTGAAGAGAACTGATAGGTTTTTCTAGCATAGAGAGAAGTAAAGTAGAATAAAATGCCTCAATTGTGGGCGTGAAGACCACAGTAGGAAAGAGAGATGTGGAACTTCCGAGGGCCTGTCATGGGATCATAGGTTAAATAGGCCCAGGCTAGAGGCGGCATTGAGGAGGGGGACTGCCTGATATGGCGGACGAGGATTGGAAGGGAGTGTGGGTAAAGGAAATAGGATACTACAAAAAGGGAAATAGGAAGTCGTAATTTGATTCAGGGGAAGAAGGGTGGGTCTTAGCACATGACCTCTAGTGGCCAGCGCTATACTGGCTCAGTGCCATAGCACATGACCTCTAGTGCCATATTGGCTAGACACCATAGTGACTCAGTAGAACTTACAGTGAGGCGAGAAACCCATCAATAACAATATGTAATATAACAACCATTGTTAATTTCCCATTATCTTGTTTTGAAATCATGTATTGTTTTTATTGTTTTTGTGCTGTTTTTGTCTTTGTTGTTGTTATTTTGTTATTTTTTCTCTTTAAAATAAAAAAAAATGAGCCTGGTTTGGTGGCACACATCTGTAATCCCAGAACGTGTGCCCTCCCTCTGACACCATTCTCCCGCCAGATATCCACCACACCAGCAGTCAGCAGGCTCCTCCACAGCTTCCCCACGGGTCTTGCTCTGCTCTGTTCAAATTCTTGGTTGATTCCCAATCAACTACCATATGAAGACCAGGTTCTTAGAAGAGCACATAGCTCTGCTATAGCTGTGCTCGCCTCAGTTTCTCTTCTTACCTTTTTCTTTGGAGACCATGGTGAATTTGCACAGACAACTCTTTCTTCTTTGTCCACTGGCTCCATTTTTTCCCCTAAAGCACACACAAATACTGCTGTCCCTGGTAATCCTTTCTATCCTGACTGCATGAGTTAAAAACCACACTTGCATTATCACTGTACCTCCTATATTCCACTTATTCTAGCATTTCTGACACCACCGTGTGATCTTTTTTATTTTTATTTTTGGTTTTTTGGAGACAGGGTCTTATCTTGTATTACAAGCTGGCCTAGAACTCCCTATGTAGTCCAGATCTAATTCAGACTCAGGACCATCTTCCTGCCTCAGCTTCCTGAGCACTAGGATTACAGGTGTGAGCCTCCATGCCTGGTTGTTAGTAGCTCTTTATGAAGAACATTTTAATGTATTCTTAAGTAATACATCACTGAGATATAGTGCAAATTACTTAACCATTTTCCATTGTTGAAATTTCAATATTTAATAACAAATATTTAAACTATCATGTACACGATTGTGGGACCAGAATGTGCCGCCCGAAAATAGGAAGGACTGCTAAAAGGAACAGGAAAATGCAGGAGAGCAATCTGTTTTCCTTTCGCCTAAAAACAGGACATAGATTTACAAAGAGAAGAGGTATGCTACTTCCCCCTTCCATGGGGAGAAAACAAAGGCGAAAGGTTTGGCCTGGAGCTGATACCAGATAAATCTACATTAACAAGCTGTACCAGCTGAACTTTATCTGTCACTGACCTGCCTCCACTACACTGTGAACTGAATCTAGTAAACTCCAAGTCCTTTTCCTAAAAACTTACTGGGTTCTTGATGATGCTCTGTCGCTTGGAGTTCAGTGCCACTACCTGGATCAGTACTCACTCCTGGGTGTCTTCAGTGTCTACGTGAAATATGGGTTAATTAACTTCTATTTGTTTTCCTCCTGTGAATGTGTCTTTTATGTCAGCAGTCTGTCCTAACCAGAACTCATGGCAGTTATTCTTCCTTTTCTTCCATGATAGTCCCAAATAATTTAGATAACTAAGCAGTAAGGGTCAGGAATATTTAAATAGTAATCATTATATATAAGCTAGTAGCTTAGCTACGTGTTTATTCTCTGTGGCTAGTATGCTAATTGGCTTCACATCTTTATCTTGCTACTCCTGAGTGACCTTCTGATTTATATAATCTCTCTGCCTCTGTTTCCCTATCTGTTAAACATGAACAAACTGTAATGAACACCTCCCAGGGTAATCATTACATTAGCATCTTTAAAGAATTAACCTAGCATATGCCACAGAATAGACAATGAACGTTAGCTATGTAAGAACAACTAGTGATGTTATTAGAATTTTGTTATTATTTGATATTATAACTAATTATTATTCTTAACAATTTAATTTTGTTGGCCTGTGGCAATGTCAGAAAAGACTGATTAAAAGGTGCTTATTGATTCATTGAAATCTAATTGGTACTTGAAAATATATTTATTTCACAAGAAAGCCATTTTATATTTTGGAATATAATTGCGGACACTAACTACAAAAAGCTCGTTCCTGCCCAATAACCCACTGGTAGGTTGCAGAAGTCACTGTTTAATCTCAGCATAGAATCTCAAAGTTGGTAGGAGGTCAGAGACTGGGGAACACCAACCACCTCACTCAAACAGTGAGCAATGCGTCTCACATCAGGGAACTTATTGCCTATCAAGGTACACATGGAAATTTTAATGTTGTATTGAACCGAATATCTCTTAGGCTGGTGTGGTGGTAGCAAATGCCTGTAATTCTAGCACTGGGAGGCAGAGGTAGGATTGCAAGTTTGAGACTAGTTCCTGCAACTAGTGACTTAGTGAGACCCTGGCTCAAAATAAAAAAATAAAAAAGCGTTGGGGGTGTATATAGCTCAGTACAAATGCCTTGGGTGTAACCCACAGAACTGCAAATATATATATATATATATATATATATATATATACACATATTTCAAATAGATCAATACAAACAACTCAAAAAAACTTTCTTTTTGGTACTAGGGGGAATCAAATCCAGGGCCTCCTGCATCCCAGGAACACACTATACCACTCAGTTATCCCCCAGAGCAAAAGAAGTTTTAACACAGAATTTTCTACACAGTGAAATGATGAGGATAATATGTTATAAAGGATTTATTTTAGAGCTTCAAAGACACTGGGGAGAGCCCAAAGGCAATACAGTCAGGACTTCATTACTCAGACTTTGTGAGAAATTAGGAAGATTTATGTACTCATTATCAGGTGTGCCTCCCTGCAAATTGAATAATCTAAAGTAAAAGGAGAATTTAATGATTTTTTTCTCCAAAAAAAAGAGATGTTTAAACCTTGAATTCCAAAGAGGCTCCTTTAAAGTCGGATAGGACCTCTTTTACAGTTTTACGCATTGACTGGGAGAGGAATGTGAGTGGGCGCATTAGGACAATTTTGTCGAGGGTAGTGAGTTGAAGTTTGTTTTCTGAGGGTATTTACTGCCCCCAAAATTGAACAGCATTCTTCACATTAGTGAATATTTAGAAGTGTTTCAAAATTGGCTCAAATGATAACCCTGGAAAACAAAACACTGTGTGAGTCTCTAATAAAGACTCAACAGGGCTGGGGATATAGCTCAGTGGAATAAGTGCCTGCCTAGCAAGCACAAGGTCCTGAGTTTAATCCCCAGTACCGCAAAAAAAAAAAAAAAAAAAAAAAAAAAAAAGACTCAACAGATTTTTATAAAACTGATCATCTCAAAACTGTAGATCACATTTCTTTAGATCTATACTAGCCAGCAGGCATGTTTACTGCCATATCATTGAAAGCAAGATTTCTTTATATAAAGATTACCCAACTGAATTTGCTATTTTTTAATTTGCAGGCTCTAGCACAGAAGTTAGCAAGTAGCTGGTGTTCAGAAAGTGCTCAAGAGCTGCATGAGTGAATGTCTATTGCTAGGAGCTGTCGATGCAAATGTCCAGTCCCTTTCACACCTCATTCCCCTGGTAGATGCTCATATACTGGAGGATCCCACTTGTGTTCTTGGCCTCTCCCTCTTACCACGTTCCCATGGTCTCGTGCCAGTCACCTTTCCTTACAATCCACACCTGCAAATCCACTCACTCAAGGAACTTCCAAATGTGCTTCTGTCCATTTCTGTTTTTGTAGTGAGAAAGATCTCATTTCAGCTAAGAAAATTCCATTAGAAGATGGAATTTCTAATCTTTGTAGAAGATCCCACTGAACTCTTAGCTGGCATACTAGGATAATATTCATTAAGAGGAATGTTTGTCAAACTGCAATTCTCAACCCAAAAGAGGACTTCAATGTCAGTTTTTTGTGTGTTGTGATAAATATTTCTTACTCCTCTTCTTTCTTGTGTGTGTGTGTGTGTGTGTGTGTGTGTGTGTGTATGTGTATACATGTGTATGCATTAAACTCAGGGCCTCATGTATGCTAAACACATAATGTACCACTGGGCTACGCCCTTAGCTACATCCCTAATATTAGAAGGCAAAGCACATAATAGTGTCATGAAATCTTTGAATGTCAGTTGTTTGTGTGTGCTGTATACTAATGTCACACGTGCACAGGGCACCCCATATAAGATGCACAAAACTTGGCTTACTGCTATCTCCCACTTACTTGTTTGTCCAGCCTGCTTTGTGCAGTGTTCAAACTGCACTGATGTAAGCAGCAGTTCAGAGTTTGTGTGTCTAGCTTTTAGAATATGTGCTGCTGAACCAAGGTCTGCATTGTAGGGTAGCTATAGATCTTACCGTAAGCAAGTGTTTCAAAGAAAGTTTGATATCAACATTGCCAACTAGAGAGGGCTGCGCAGGACAGAAGGGGAGGGCATCACAATCGTGGCACATAAATTCTTTCCTTGGCTGCTTAGAACAAACCCCTTATCATTTCATAGGTATTTCTTTTCAAATGCAGCTAAGACATACTGCCTGGTAACTACTGAGTAAATAGTGTGTTACTGGAGTTCACTGAAGACTTATATTTGGTATTGTATTAGAAGGTTAAGTGCTCTATAGTGTTTGGCTATGTTGCCTAACACTGCTATGCAGGCAGAGGGTGGAAATCCCAAAATCTAGGGGCAAGATACTTTCAAAAACCCATTGCATTCTCAGTTTTTACTTGAGTTGATCATGATTGTCAATTACTATTATTATTGCATATAACTATAAAGTCAGTTTAACTTACTCTTGTCTTTTCTATTTGTTGTGCATCGTATTTGTTAACGTTAATGATACATCGATTTCATCAATGACATTTTGGCCTAATATTTTGCAGTAGTTAAGATTTAATACATATGAACACCTAAAGATAAACCATCTGTACTTTATTGCTAAAGTTATGTGCAAGCATAATTCTCCCCACACCTACAATTTCTTATATATTTACATTCTTGATAATCAGTGGCTGTGTTCACAACTGGAACTTGAGAATGATTAGGGTAAAATGAGACACAGGATGTTTTACCCTTTCTAAGTGGACTGTAGTGTAAAAAGTTTGAGATCCACTTATTTACAGATAAGGAGACTAAGGTCCAGGTAGATGGCCTAACTAATCAAGATTAGCAGTAGCACTGAGACATCAGCTCAGGTTTCTGGATACCTTGTCTGCCCCCAAATCATACTGCATGCAGCTACACTCAAGAACTCAAAGCCTCACCTAGAAGAACCTTGGCCCTGTAAATATGAGCTTAGCGACTTGTTTTCATCACTACGGTGGAGCCAGATATAGTGGCGCACACCTGTAATCCCAGCACTCAGAAGGCTGAAGCAGGAAGATCGTTGCAAGTTCGTGGCCAGCCTGGGCTACAAAGTGAGTTCAAGTCCAGCCTGAACTACTCAGTGAAACCCCGTCTCAAAATCCAAAAACAAACAAAAAATCACTACTGAGGTTTAAAACCATAGATTGATTAGGTCAAAACCCTGTCAAATAGTGCCATTTTCATATAGGCCAATTAAAATAGTTTATTTTAATAGCTTTTACTTGTGGGACTCTGAGATAATGATTTTCGCAGAAAGAGCAGCATCATATATTTGTTAAGAGCATCAACTCAAGTCAAGTTGCCCGTATGCAAGTCCCAGTTCTCACCTGACTGGTCATACAGTCTCAGGCATTTAGATTACTTAGCTTCTCTCTCTTTCTCTCAGTGTGCTCATGAAAGAACATAGCACTATATAAATATTTTTACTGTATAAACTTTAAAAAATATTCTGCTTATTAATTATTCTTACCACTCAACATATTGCCCTAGTAGCCAGATGACCTGAACAGGGGAGGGTGACTTTATGCATCTCTTCTGAAAGGTGTTTTTCAGGTACTGAAGTCTATTATAGGGACCGATTCTGAACTCTCTTTCCTTAACAAGACTGACTACTTATTTATTAGCCTAGACTTGCATTTGGCATCACAGTTTCCAGTCGTTGTCTCCAAGGGCCTATTTCTCTGCAGACAGCACTGGCTAATAAAACAGAGGCTGAAACATTCTCAGAACTGTGTGTATGATTTGTTGCTCGGTTTTTATTCCATCTATTTTTGAAAATGTGGTTGCTCTCTAAGGTGTGTTTCTTCTTTAAAGGTGTGTTTCTTCTTTAAAGTATTGCCCCCAAGAATAAGAAATTAAAAGCATTCAAAATTGAAGCAAACAGCTTTGTTTAGCTCCTGATGTACAGAGAAGATAACCTCGAAAGGTGAGTCAGAGTGCAGCAGAGTGATCCCAGCGCAACCTGAGGCTGGCTAATTGCTTCTCAATAGATGGTGTTTAATTCTTGAGCATCTGTGCATAACAAAATCTGGGGCATTGTGGGTGGTACAATTCCAAGATATCTTTATAGTACAAAAGGCAAAATAGCCCATCTACAAGCATGATGTTGTTAGGTGAAATAAAATACAAATAAAAAATCTTATTTTCTCGTTAAGTGATGGACACATGGCAGGGCTCAAGTAACCATATCTGCTTAGTCGAAGGTAAACAAACTGGGCTGTGGAAATTCTGCCTCTTCAGAATGAGTGGGTTTAGAAGAGAAAAGTTGCTGCAATATTAAGGAGAATCTTTATCTCCCAGACTTTGGATTTGGGACTAGAATAAAATTAATATACTTCTTCTATCCAATGAATTGCTTTTACTATTATTTTCATTGTATTATAACAATTTCCTAATGAAAATTCACCTTCTCATGAAGAAAGTATATGGAGGTGAAAGGAAGAAGTTCACCTGATAAAAGATGAGAGGGTTTATGCTGAGCTATGAACTTCCATATTGATTGATTCTATTTTTTTAAACCATCCTTTAACTAAAAGCATGTATGTTCTTTCTCTCCAAGAGCTGCATAACATTTTCTACTTAAGATCTAATTCAAGCATCCCTCTATTCCAGTGGCAAGGCACAAACATGTACTGTTTCAGGGAATACAGACGGGAAGAGATTCACACACAGAACCATATGTTTGGCTCACAGTTAGCCCTAGATAATTGTGCAATGAATGATTTATAAAATACTGAATGGGTTGTTAATTAAGCCTGATAGTAAGAATAAAAGGTATTTTACTCAGTATGCTTTGAGCTTGAAGTTTCAAGCAATACTATGATGGATTTAGCTAATATTGAAGAATTTATTACATAGTTTCTTCCTAGATGTTACTATTGTGGTGTTTTGATATAAAATAAATAATAAAGATGCAAAAAAGCCTGTCCTTATAGAATTTATAATGTAGTGGAGAGAGTCAGTGTTCACGGAAATCTCATGACATTCATATGATCTCAGTTTAGACATGATGATTTATTTTTAAGGTAGCCTTGGTTTTCTTGATCTCTTGAGTCAAGGAGTCAGTTTTCTCCATGCATGGCTATGTCACCTAATGTATCAGAGCATAAATTTTCTCATCTATAAAAGTAGGACTGAAAGGTCTTTATCTGTATGTCATGGTCATGAAGGGTAAGTTAACCAAGCCAGATGTGGCCTCTCTGGATTCAAATCCCAGTTTTCCCACACACTTAATAGAACTGCATAGGGCAAGACACTTAAGGTCTCCATGGTAATAGTAGTATGGTAATAGTAGTGTGCTGCGTCACTCAGCGTGGGCCACCATAACAAAACACAACAGGCTGGGAAGCTCAAACCAGGCACTTGTTGTCCTAGCTGTAAAAGCTGGAAGTTTGAGATCAGGGTGGCAGCCCGGTTGGGTTCTAGAGAGGGCTATGGTCCCAATTTGCAGATCAAATGCTCACTTTTGTCCTCATGGCACAGAGACAGAGAAGGGAACAGACTCCTGCGTCACTTCTTGGAGGGCATTTATCCCACCCCTAGAGTCCCACCTTCATAGCTTCAACTGAACCTGATTATGCCCTACAGACTACAAATAACCAACACACTGGAGAATACAGATTCAAAATAGAACTGCTGAGGGAACACAGTCTAGTCCATAGCATGACTTCACAGGTCATTATGAAGATTATGTACATGAATCTGTTCTAAGCATACCAAGTAGAGCTATCACTTGATAAGTCTCGGTAAATATTTGCTATTATTATTTCTGTAGCCAAGAATACAAGGACAGCCATTTCATATACACAGAAAACTGTCTACTGATACTGTTGCTAGAACATTTCTACAAACTAAATTCAGCAATCTGTAAGCTCTGGGCGTTTTACATAAGGACATTCTCAAACGTCAACAATAATCGCTAGAGCCGTGGGTCAAGGAACCTTGTAAGGTCTTTCTTCTTTGTTGCATGTTTTCTCACAATCCTCCTTAGAGACTTCGAGCTGCCTCATCTCTGGAAAGCGTGGCTCTTTTCTGGAGTGTACTAAAGATCACCATGTTCCTTTCCACTTTCTGTGTTGATGGTGTAGGCAGAGGAGAAGAGGAGAAGAAAGGCCATACCTCTACCTTCTGCCCATTAACCACGGGAGGCCAAGACTATTGGCTATAGTCCTATTCTGCATCAAACCTATGCTCAAAAAATATTTCATTTGGAAGTCACCCAGAGATCCACTTGTATCTGATACAATGTCTCTTGTTTTCATACTGTACTTATCATGATATCACTACAGTTCAGGAACATTCTCATTTTTCAACAATTCTATAAATGAGAAAATTCTTCTCTGTAATATCTCCCCATGATTCTAGCTATCCCTGCTGTATTCTAGAAGGGGAACACTTCGTAGATCCCTATCAGGGTTTTCCTGGCTTTACAATTTTCCCATTTTCTTTCCTGGCGAAGCCACCCTACGGAATCTCCTTGTTTTCTGCTTGACTTGCATGTCGGTCCCCCTCTGGACTGTCTTTGTTCTCAGGTCTGTATTCAGGGCCGCAAAGGGGAATAATGCAGGTAGTGGGAGGATGACATCGGGCAGCTCATTACAAAGCATTAATAGCAACTCCATTTCCCTTCCTTCTGACTCCTCTGCAGAAAAAAAGAGGTTCAGATTGAGTTGGAATTCCAAAGGATCTATTTTTTCCAGGAGCATAAAAATGCACCATCACAAATCACATACTGCTACTCTTTAACCCCAGCCAGCTACACAATGCAGTTTGCCACTTGGTAAACATTACAATGTTTACCAAAACCCACATTTACTACTTCTTACTGTGCACATTAATGTTATGTTTTACTGATTTAGACTTCAGCAAGATGATATCATGTGCAGTTTCCAGCCAGGCATTTTTCCTGCCATATTTAAATGAGGGCAGGCTTAGTGCTAGAGGCCATTGCCCAAAGGTACACAGCTAGTGGGCCACTGGCATTTTTGTCCACATGACATAGAGCTGTCTAGAACAACTCAATTGGGTTTGCTGTGCTCTGTTAAATTCATTAGGCAGAAAAGCTTTGAAATAATTTGAATGTGGTCCCAATTTTTTCTGCTTCCACAGCAGGAGGTGCAGTTAGACTGGAAAGCTGTGTTTTGTACAGAAAGCGAACAGCTTTCCCTAGAGCTGTCATCACCTTCCTCATGCCTCTAAGATTTGCTCTCTCAGAGGTTCTCTACGCACCCAGACGCCTGGGCACCGTAGTCCAGTTCCACGTCTTGTCAAGCCTTTTTCCCAAGCACCTCTCATGGTCACCTCCTCTCTCACTGTACTAAAAGGTTCCTCACTGTATCTCCTTGAGCCGTGACAATAACCTTGTTTTTTTCCTATCCACCCTCATTGCTACCAGGGTGAACTTTCAATTCCCAAACGCTGCTTAGAATCCTTTTAAAGTTACTCCCCATGGGTGACAGGGAGCCCCACAGTGCTGGCGGGGAGGTGGGCACAGCTCAGCGAGTGGACAAGGTGGGTAACAAGCACAGATAAAAATAGCAGCACTTCTATTCACGTTGTTTTTTCTTTTAAAGATGAGTTCAGTCCTGCTGTATTCAGTATGTGGGTTGCTGTTGGTGCTTTCGCTTGGACCTTACATCAGTTCTTCTCTATAAGCTTAGAGCAGTCTTGAAGAAAGACAGCGGTCCAGAGACCAGAAGGCTAGGGTGGTAGTAGGGTGCTCCAATCAAGAGGATCTGAAGTAAAGAATCTTTACAGTGTTTTTCAATGAGCTGGAAAATGGCTATAAGCATTTTTGTATTACACAGAGATTCACTTGTTCTGTTGTATCAAAGTAGTTAAAAGGGATATTGAACCTAATAATAAATTATGCATTTTATTTTTCATATGTATCCAAATTTTATTTGCTTTCTTACGTATAATTTGTTATCAGAAATATGCTATCTAGCAGATAGTTAAAAGAACATTAAGCACACTCAAGATATATAAGGAAAACTATATAAACTTGCACCTTAAATCATTTGCAAAATCTCCTTTAAATAGATTATATAAATTTTAAAATGTAAAACAATAAATCTGGAATATAAGTTTCATGATATTGATGCAGGTAAATATCTCTAGAAGAGCATACAAAAACTACTGCATTTTCCCACAAGGAAAAATGTTGATAAATATGATTATATTAATATTAGAAATTTCTGTTCCTCAAAATATACAACCAAAAGAGTGAAAGAGGGAAGGCATAGCAACATGTAATCAATAAAGAACTGATCCAGAACATATGAAGTACTCCTACCACCAGGAAAAGAAAAGAAAGATAACCCCATAGAAATATGGCCAAGAGATTTGATTGGGAATTCACAGAAGAAGATGTTCACAGAGTTGATAAATATATAAGAAGTTTGTCTCATCCTCACAGTGATCAGACAAATGCAAACTGAACCAAAATTAGGTTTCTCCAGAAGATGGACTAAACTCATTGTCCTTTCTTCTTTCCCTGTTATAACTAAATCTTTGGCTGTTCCCTACATAGAGGCTTCAAGGCAGAGAGAAAGCAATAGCCTGGCAGGGGTCTCTGGGCCTGGCACAGTGTGACTTCCCTGAGTTCTCAAGTACTGGGGAAGATGAAAACTCCTATGTGAATGTACATTCATTTGTACTTAATAGCAGCTCTTAAATAAACTAATACCTTACTTGTGTTGCAGCAATTTTGCTCTTAAATAAATACATTTTATTCCAAAAGATGTGTACAAAAATATACATAGTGGTATTAATAATTATCAAGTACCAAAAAACTAAATGTCCATAACATATAGTAGATAAGGGAAATATGATATTTCATGCAATGGAATACTATATAGCACTAAACATGAGTGAACCACAGTTACACCCTTTAACATAGTGATCCTTGCAAATAAGAAACTGAGTACAGGAAGCCAGACACAAAACAATACATGTGATTATATCCATTTAAAGTACAAACTAGATAAAAACTGATCACAGGTGTTTGGAAGTCAGAGTAGCATTTACCTTTGGGAAAGAAGCAGAGGGTGATCACTGGGATAAGCACAAGGGGGTATTGTTTTATTTCTCGATCTGAGTGGTGGTGACAGGAGTGTCCTCTCTATGTAATAACGCAAGCTACACACTTCTGATTTGTATTCTTCCCCGACTATGTATCAGACTTCAGTAAATACTTATAAAAACCGTAGAAAGAAATATACTTTCTCTGTTCATCATGGTACAAAGTAAAGATGATATATTAGCTATGACTGAGAAGGTAACCACTTTTTTTTTTTTTGGTGGTACTGGGGATCGAACTCAGGACCCTGCGCTTGCTAGGCAGGCGCTTATTCCACTGAGCTATATCCCCAGCCCAAGGTAACCACTTTTCTGAAAGCACTCATGCCATGGAGGGAGCACTCTGAAGAAAATTTAGAAAAATTTTCATTGTGGTGTGTTCTTGCTGTTCAAAATGGCTTAGTTTTTTCTGTACAATAAAAAAATGATGACAGAACTTTTATATTGTTCAAAAATCTTCCAAATGAGTCTCTGTGGATTATAAACTATTTCTATAATGTCACCCTAGATGCTCTTTGTGATATAATGATTGGAATGATTCTTAATTTTGGAAAAAATAGTAAAGATAGCTAATAGTTATAGACCATCGTTACCTGCCAAGTAGTTTTTTTTCAAAATATTTTTCACATATCAATCCATTTGATTATGCAATTATCTATGAGGCAGCCACTATTATTTTCTGTGTTATAAAGAACCTGCCCAAGGTAGATGACTAGAAATCTGTAGATGTAAAGTGGTATGTGTATACAATAAACACATATGCAAAAAGGGAGTGCATCCAAAATTTATGTACTGATTTAAAAAAAATGTTCAGAGACAAATTTGAGAGCTTAGAGTTCAGACCCCGTTGTTTGTTATGATTTGGTACTCAACAAAGCCTCAGCCCTCACCAATCTCAGCCTCAACATTTAGTCTCCTCCTGGCTCCCAGAATCCATCAGACTGTTGAGCATCTGCCTGTTGTCAGAGAAGGCCTTCCCTTCTCAGAGAAGGCCTTCCCTCTCAGAGCCACCTGGCAAATCCTAACTGCCAGGCAGGTTTCAATTTTTTCCCGCCCTCCCCAAAGAAGCACCCCTGATGCCCACCTGTGGCTCTTCGTTCCCTCTGAATCCACACTGTACTTTGGAGGATCATTGTTTGGATTTTCTTGTTTTGGTGTGGTTTGTTTTGTTTTTCTAAAACAAAGTCCATGTATCTTTTCATCTCTGTATCTCAGTAGCTGATGACCTAAAACAGCAGAAACTCCATACACACCATCTGAGTAAATCAACAGGTTATGAAATCTAGCAAAGTACTGAAAATCAGAAACTTGCTTAAGAGATAGACTTGAGGTACTTTTAACACACACACCATACCTGTGTGAGAAAACAGATGTGTTCATTTCACTGATTAATAATTACCTGTATCAAAACATCCTTTTGTATAATTTAAATATGTGTAATTTAGTTTTTTAAAAAAAGAAAAATAAGAAGTATTCTAAGGGGGGAAAAACTAGGCAAAAGTGCTCCTTGGAAAGGGAAGCATTTCCTTCTCTAGCCAGAGTCTTAGCATTGCACTCACGGAAAGCAGATGTTTTGAGGAGTCAGGAAGCCTTGACTTTGCGCCCAGGGCTCCACAGATGTGTGTGGCCTTTCTTCACTCACTGTACTTTGGCTCTTCCTCTTTAAATACCTTCTCCTCAGGTGTCTAACTAGCTCAGCTCTGGGTTTCTTCTAGCTTTACCATTATATGCTCAGTTTCTGTGTGATCTTCCTGACGCTAACGAATCAGTAGTACTTACTGGGGAAACACTAATTAGTGATTCCAACACACTTTTCATCTTGGTCCTGATTGTTTAAAACTGTTCCTATTACCATTTTTGCAGCAAAATTATAATTAGTATTTTTCTTTGTTTAGGATTCAAATTCTTTTATCATCTGGGTCTAACGTGCCACTGGACCATCAGATCCAGTTAAATTTAACACACAGTTATACCATTGGACACCTAGAAGTTAGAAGTGAATGGACGCCTCTCCATCTCTGATTCAAATGCCAAACAATGCAGTTGAAACATGCAGTTTGAAGACAAAGAAAATACATCTGTGGATTTTCTGGCCATGAATTTAATGTTAGCAATTAATTCTGTCTCTGAGTGTATTACTAATAATGACAAAAGAAAAGGACCCGTACAACCAAGGTGCAAATAGTCTTAGGCCAGATCACAAATAGGCTTTATGTTTAGTGCTGTAATTGCTTTTTAAAAGTTTTTGGTTTTGGTTTTACTGGGTTTGAACTCAGGGATTTTGCTTTGAGCTGCATCCTCAATCCTTTGTTTTTATTTTCTTATTATCAAACAAAAGATTGTGAAGTTTCTGATTTGCCCAGACTGGGCTTGAATTTGTGGTCCTCCTGCCTCAGCCTTCCAGCATGCTGGGATTATAGTCATGCACCATCGTGCCTGGCTTACAACTCATGTTTTAAAAGCAATATTGATTGGCAGGAGGAGGTGGTTTTATCCATCTCTGCTAATGGGACCGCTGTTCACAGTCTTCTAAACTAGAAACCCTTAGCACCCTTGTCACTTCCCTTTTCTTAATTTCTGTATCAGAGACGTCTCCAAGTCTTTTCCCTCTTACTGCATAAATCTCTCCCTAAGCCCTTACCTTCTTTCCACCCTAAGCAGCCTATTTCCCCCTCCCCCATTTTTCCCTCTGCAGACACTTGGGACCTGTAAAATGCCTTGAAAATACCATTGTCTTTCAGGATTCTGGGAACTTTTCCCCATGCCTCCCCTTCCGCATGACGTGTCCCATTCTCAGGCCTCTTCACCTAACTCCTACTGTTTACTTAAATCACTTGCTACTTCTCTCTTGCTCAATGTGGGTCCACTGTTAGGTGTGTACATACCAGGTATGTATGCATGTGTAGGGGCCGGGAGACAAAGTCAAGGTTGAGCAGAAAGCAGAAAAATGAATGCATATGTGTATAGGAGGCCACAAAACATCGTGTGAGCTGAGGTGGTGAAATTGGTGATTTGAAAAAGCTTTGAAAATTTTCCTTGGGAAAGGTGGAGTCTCAAAGAATATTCACATTTTGATTTGTTTTAATTTTTCTCATCAGATAAAGGAGTTGATTCTCCAAAGTACTCTTCCGCTAAGGCCACAGAGTTCTGTCCTCTTATAATCTAGAAGAGCCACCCTTATTTATGCCATTTCAGTGAAGAAACCACGAGCTCAACATGGTGGCGCACGACTGCAATCCTAGCACTCAGGAGGGTGAGGCAGGACTACTGTGCACTGGAGGCCAGCCTGTGCTACATGATGAGTTCAAGGCCAGCTCTGCACTACACAGTGAGACCCTGTCTTCAAAAACAAAACAAAAACAAGTCCCAGATAGCTCATTCCATACTGTAACCTAGTCAACTGTAGAGGTCCCAAGAAGGATCGTGAAGTAATAAACACACACAAACACACACACATACACACACACACACATACACACACACACAGATAAAAAGATATAAAATATATAATATATACTTCATATATATGTATATATATATATGAAGTAGCCATGTATAATGAAAATTTCTTATTGCTAATTGTCCTATGTTTATCTAAGAGCTTTCTGAAACATTTCCTGTGATGGTTTTTCTAACAGCAATACACTGCAGGGTCCACTTGTCCAGTGCAGCCCCATCAGATTGATTTTTATTTATTTATTTTTTTGAGACAAGGTCTCACTATATAATTCAGGCTGGTCTTGCACTTGCTTATGTAGCCCAGGCTGGCCTCAAACTCACAGCTCTCCTCCTGCCTCCTCCTGCCTCAGCCTCTCACTCAAGTACTGGGATTATAGATGTGCGCCAGCACACTTAGTTAGTCCTGTCTGCTTGGGAGATATATCTTCTATAAATAGTTTTGTGATATTTGAGTTCATAAAACAGAAGAAAAGTGTCACATGTTATGTAAAAGGCAAAATATCAGCTATTGTATAAACTGCAAGTGTAGAGAGGGTTGGTGTCTCTAGACTTAGATTGGCTGCTTTGAATCCCGGGTCTTCCACTTACAAGGAACCTGACTTTTCACAGGCTGTTTTAACTTCTCAGTGCTTGAATTTCCTTGAGTATACAATGGGCATAAAAATAACATGTATCTCACAGGACTGTTATGCTGACTGCATGAATGGAAATTGGTCAAGTACCCAGGAAACTGAGTATCCAATAAATTTGGCTCTATTTATTATGCTGTACACACTACTTTTCTCAATAGAATTTCCAGATTGCTGGAAAATAAAGTACTATAGTTTTTAGATTCCCTTGTAGCTATCCTTCATGATGTAAATTAGGCTCCCACAGTTAGAAGCCCTTTCCTGCTGTGTCTACAAGGCTGCAGTGAGAGAGAGGCCCATCTTGTCACCTTTTTGCTGTCAACCACAATCACCCAGAACTGCGTGTTGAGAGGTAATGCTGAGGGAACTGATGATATAAACACCGTCCTCTAATCTACTTTTGTTTGTCTGTAGATTCAAGTATGGGGATGTGTTACTGACTTTGGTCCAATGGCAGCCTGCTAACTTCCACTTCAATTCCTTAGTGATATCATAATATTTAGTTTGCTGAATTAAATCTCTTTTTTCTTAACAGTAGGATGGTTTCTATTTCTTGTATATACTCTGAATCAATTGGCAACGTGTGGTCCTACACATGAGTATTAGGCAGAGCTATAAATCAATTTGTAAAGTATCACTTTTGGCCAAATACTTGAACTAATTTCCTGTGTTTAATGAGGATGTCAGCATCACCATACTCTGCTACCAAAAATGACCATACTCATTCATATATTTAAGTGTATAATAAGCAAATTATATATAAAATATTTTAAAGAAACACACACATATATATGTATAGTCTGCCAAAAAATGTATATACACTTCAATTCACCACACTACTACATACCTGAAGCTAACGGCCACCACTTAAAGCACCTTTTGTAATTGTAGAGGCCAAAGGTAAGTTGTATTAATCTTGTGATATCTCCATAAATTTAGAATCAAAATATTTATATGTTTTCCTTTTCCAAATGGATATATTTTCAGTTCTCTCTCTCTTTTCTCCATTTATATATTTCTTCTAGTTATTCTCACATACCAGAGAAAGTTTTTAGTATTTTGAAGGTTTAATCTTAACCCACAGACTATCCACTTTGAGAATTCTGGAAATCTCAAATAGATTTTCAGTCTCTGATTCATTACTGCTTTAATATGATGGCTCAAAATACAGACACAGAAAATACTTCATTAGTGTTTATGAATCATCACCTCTGGGACCACGGGGCACCTTTTTGGCACTAGGCTTTGGTATAAACAAGGATTTCAGGAAGCCTTTTTTCCACCTACACAGCAGCTAAAACTATGTTAAACTGGCTGCCCAGACTTGCCCCATAGTCTTCAGGTTTCACTTTAAAATAAAATGATTAATTTCCAGAGCTTTTTTTATTGAGAAAAAATAATTTACTCCCTATGTTTAAAATTTGAGTCCAGGCTGGCTCCATGCCAGCTGCCTTCTTAGGATGTTATAATACACATTCCTCTCATTAGCAATTAGTAAGAGCAACTGAAAATACTAATGTCAGTTCCCAAACTTTAAATAGTAACACTGCTGTGTCTGCTTCGCTGCATCCTGATCAGCTTGTCTACCAATGTTGAGGGTTTTTACAGGATTTAACCCACACATATCTTCTCAGTGTTTGCAAGAGGCATCGTAGGATACAAGCCTACCGAATGGCTTCCACAGTAAATTTTCTTGCTTTTGTACTTTATGCAGCAATAAGTGGCTAAATTTTTAAAAAGACATTAAAAACGAAAATACTATCTGAGCTAAATTTACAAACTTGCTTTGAATTTCACTTCCTTTTATTCTACCCTATCTTCCCATCTCTGCTTTTGATTCCCACCTCTTGTCTCTCTTAAGCTCTCACTCTCGGCCATCCCGCATTTCACCTCCAGCGTCTCCCGCATTTCTAGTTTCTCCCTTCCATCCTCCAGTGCTCACGTGTTTTCTTTATGGAGAGCTCAGAACCTAGCACTCCTTTCATCTCTGCCATTCTCTTTCAAAGCAACTTCTAATATTCTTACTCTTAGACTGGAGTCAGGTGACACATTACTGAGACACAAGTTCTTGATAAGAAGAGTCAGCTACTGTCTTAATTTTCATGATTTCTTGAATCTTAATAGGAACACATTTTCAGCCATCTGGATGATGACTCTCTAACCAGTTTGTTTCAAGTGAGGTTTTGTGCTTCCTACATTTGTCTATGTGAAGGCGCTGGCATCAAATCATACTGCTTTCATTACCTGGAACGGAGGAGAAAAGAATAGGGGTACAGAAGAGAGCATTTTCTAAGGTTCAGCAGTGTTTGGGGAGCTGTCCCTGCACGGAAACGTAGTGGGAGGCCTGCGTACTCCCTAACACCTGGGCACAGAAGCAAACTCAAAGCAATCTGCAGCCAGCGCCGCAATCCATGTTCAGAATTATTTCGTTTGGGTAAGAATGACATAAAATATTACATTAAATTAACATTGTGTACTTGAACTTAACTTGTTTTACAATTTTTTTATATTTGATAAAGCTTTATAGGTGTATTAACACTGTAAGCATAGATCATTTACATTGAGTTTGCTTATATTTAAGTAACATCAAAAAGTTTTAAGCAATTATAGGGTGATTCAGTAATTTTTTCCTTTTTTATTTAAAATTTATTTTACATACACATTGTGCTTACATATCAAATATCATTTTAAATATTGACTTATTTAGTTCTTATTATAAACTTATGTAGGGATTGTTACTAGGCCGCCCCCGCCCGTGAATGTTGCTTCCCTTTGGAAGGCCTTTGCGTTACAGCTATCAACGTTTGAAAAAACCAAACCTAAGCTAGGAAATGTGGTCCATTCTCCGAAGCTTTACCCTTGGCTTCTCTTTCCACTTGACATGTCCTTTCAGGCAAACACCATTAATTACTACAATTCTAAGTACCAAATGGATTGATTATTTCCAGATCTCCAAGTATAGATTGCACCTTTACCCTGTTCTTAGGATGCATGTAATCAACTAGACCTTTGCGTCTGCAAGTCGCAAAGGCACTTTAGGTGTAACTACTTGAACTATAAACTGAACTTTCTTTTTCCTTTATGACCCCTTCTCCAATAAACTTGCTTCTTTTTTATTGCTCCTGATCAATAGCCAGTATATCTACTCAAGAAGCTCACTATTGCTAGGCATGGTGGCACATACCTCTGGGAGGTTAACACAGGAGAATCGCTGAGAAAACCTAGGTTACAAAATAAGTTCAAGGCCAGTCTTGACCTGCATAGGGAGACCCTGTCTTAGCAAAACAAAACAAAACAGAATGCCAAAAACTAAAAAAAAACCTCATTGTTTAGAAGGAGAAAGACCAACAAATCACCATAGTAAATATAGGATACATTTGAAAGGCCACTCATCGAAAAGGAGACTTTACTTTGCCTGAAGTCAAAGAATCATGGTAGACAGTGATTGAATGGACTCAAAAAAATGCCTTCTTGTATTTACAAAAGGCAGTATTCTGTTTCTCCATGTAATTTGTGTATAGTTGAAGGTATCTTTTAGGCACACTATTTACATAGGTACTAGAAAATATGTTCATTTTTGCACCAAATGTAATTCCTATGACTGTAGTTGCAGAAATTGATTCAATGTTGTCCCTACTCTATTAAAAAAGTACTTAAGTAGCTATTGTGCAGGTTCTACTTGAATGAAATAAATTAAAAATAATGATTTCCAAACTCTTTGAAAAATTTTGATTCATTTATCTTTAAACCATTTACTTATCCTCTGTTGTGGGTTACATCTACACTGTCCCCTCAAATCTTATGTTTAGAGGTAGGGCCTGGCTCAAAGTTATGCGGCATGGTTTGGAAAGGTCTATTTTCATTCCTGGTCATCATACTGTAAGCAGCTTTTCTCTGCCTGGACCTTCTACCCTATGATTTATGCGTTGGAGCTGGATGACCATGGACTGAACCCACAGAGACTATGAGCTAAATAGACCTCTCTTTTAAGCTGTAAGTGTCAGGTATCTCTTAGTGAGGAGAAAATGACCGGTATATCATCTACTAATTCATAGGAAAGCTTCTGTGTGTATTTTGGTTAATTATATCACTTTTGACTGATTTGGAGACAGACGCAGTATGAATTTCATGGCCCACCATATGGATTGTGAGAGTTTCACCGTTATAGGAGCTAGAACGTCTAGACCTGTGCAGCTACAGCATTGAAACTGTAGTAGCACAACACAGATGAGAGGCAGAGGTGATAATTAATATGGAGAATCATGGAATCAACCAAAGCTGCCAAAGAGGCAACGTATTTGCCTTTCTACTTGAGGTGCTCACATGACAGCACCCACTTTGGGAATAGTATTACTGCATACAATTGGTATCCATCCAAAATGCTTAAGTTAAAATGCCAATTTTATTATCAGGGTACGAGATCATCTCTGTGAACTTTGGAGAACTCAACCCTGAAAATATCCAGGAACAGGAACTACAAAGCCTAGGGATAAAAGAAGCTTTTCAGTTGCAATTTTGGCCCGTTGTCTCCTCCCCTTTCACGGTCCCCTTGCCTTTTACAAGTTTTTCCTCGTCCCTCCCACAGCATTTTCTCTCCCCTTTCCCCCCACGAACTCACTTTCCCTGTATGCAGCTGCACGTGCAACTCTAGCTCTGGTTTTCATCTTAGCCTCCCGCCATCTTTGAGTTTAAACACTAACAGAGAGGCGAACATTTTAAAGATGAGATTTAAAGTCTTGGAAGAGAGTCCAAAGAGTTCAGTTTGGCCCGTGTCTAGTTATGCACGGGCAGGTAGGATTATTTGATAGACATGTGTATGTCTGCATTTGGGGAAATTAGCAAATACCTTCCAATTATCTACTGCAGGTGTCTCTTTTAATGCTGAAGTTTGGTTCCAAAGAAAGAAGTGCTACAAAGCCTTGCTTCATAAGATAAAATAAGTGAAGTATTTTCTTTGCTTCCTAATAAGGATGATGTGGTTCTTATTCATGAAGACTGTTCTACTCACAGCTCTCTGTCCCACTGTGTAAATGTGATTCTTTGGGATTAAGACGTCATGAGCTAGTTTAGTCCATGTTCCCTTTTACTCACAGGGAAGGGGATTTTTCATAGCAAGGAAAAATCATAAATAAAAAAAAATTATAAGAAAAATGACAAAGCTTGTATTTGCTCTAGTTCTTCATTTGAAACATCAAGAGGAACCCCCCTCTCATAAGGTGCACCTCCCTGGTCCTGTGGTTTCAGTACAAAAGTCATTTAAGGGAGAGAACGTGGCTTTGCCCTGCTTCCTCTGAGAAGGTCCTCTGGGAAGCTCATCAGTAGTTTGTGGTTGGGGCTAATGGCCACACATAAACTATTAACAAATACAAGAAACAGTTCCTTGACATTGTTAATACAGTGATGTCCAGTAAAGTTAAAGAACAGGGACTTTTTGTTAATCAAATATACAGGTTAATAATTATTATAGCCAGAATGATAGGGCTTCTTGGTGAGATGATCATATGGCTCAGATACTTTTAAATTCAGCAGAAACAACTCAGAGAGCCTCTAGTCCTTGTTATACCCATTATTCATGTCAACTGTCATCTGTACTACACATAGAGCTTTCAAACAATAATTTATTTGGATAAATGATCCCAGAAATAAGTGACTAATGACCTGAGAAACTACTGGTCAGTTCAATCTTCTCAAGAGAAAACTGAAAGTCCTAGAAATGTTAAATCTTTAATTCCAATCTTTGTGAAAAGAATAAGAAGAAAGAACCTACTAAATATGATTTCCTTTTTTCAATAATTACTCAAAAGGCACCTGGGTTTTACTGTGCTTTGGATCTTGAATTTCCTAACTTATAGTCTAGTTGGGACACAGACTGAGTTCATTTATTTGGGTGCATATTTAACAAATATTTATCAGGCTTTCCCACATATCAGATGCTTGCTGGGCATCAGGAACTAAAGAGTGGGCAGAATTGATAAAACCTTTGTCCTCATTAAACTTTTATTTTATTGAAGAAGATGTACAAATACATTAGATAAATGAAGTTTACATTGGGTAGAATGAATGTAAAAGGTAATACAACAGAGAAACATGAGACATAAAGTGTATCGAGGCAGGAAAGTTCTCTCCAAGAACCTAGCATTTTATTAGGATTTCAAGAGCGGGCTTGGGGCTGGGGGTATAGCTCAGTGGCATAAGCACTTGCCTGGCAAGCGCAAGGTCCTGAGTTCGATCCCTGGTACCGGAAAAAAAAAAAAAAAGAGCGGGCTTATGCAGATATTTTGGAAAAGAACATCCTCGCTAGAGAATAGCAAGACCCTCAGCTGAAAATATGCCTGGTGTGTGAGAGGAATACAAGGAGGTCAGCAGGACCAAAGCTGAGAGAACACGGGAAGACTT